>CAWVQA010001048.1:7500-27500 GCA_963932145.1 Acanthosepion lycidas | reverse complement strand
TAGATAACACTTAGTGAATAGACATTATATCCAATGTCAAATACAAGGTTTGAATTGAAGTCTACTTGTATCCATAAATCCAAGCACCTGCTGAAACTCAACGACCCCGATTAAAAGAGATTGCAAAATAGATTTTACAAATATTAATATTCTTAGAACCCACCATTAATAACATTTCTAATATACATATACACATACAATCCAATATTACTGTACTCAATTTATAATGTGTGTATATATAAATTCACCTTTATAAGTATGTAAGATTTATAGCCTCGACCTATTATGTTTTCTTTAAAATTTTTTTTATTTTTCACCCTTATATTTCCACTCAGTGTTCCAGTTTAAGTTAACTGTCTAATAACTAGGGTATTTTATGTAAAATATAGAGTTATCCCCTTTACTTTTGAATCCAAATTTAAATTTATATCTAAATCTAAATAGTTTTATAAATTTTTCTTATTTTGTATGTTTTTTTTTAATTCTTCACCTTTTGAACTTGAATGGCATAAATTATTAATAGCTAATTCTAATATTTTATGCAACAATAATTAAATAAACAAAAAAAAAAGATTGCAAGAACTGCATGAAACTGAGTCATGCTATCAATGCTGGATATTATGCATATTCACTAATATATACTTATAGCTGCATTTCATATAGTACTGTATTTATGTCACCTGAGGAAGAAATACGTGCAAGTATATGTATTTAGATTTTTTATCCTACCCACTCTTACATATATATATATATATATATATATATATATATATATATATATATATATATATATATTGTGTGTGTGATCATAAATATGTTTTGCTTTTTTTTTAATTTCTACAAGTTTCCCCAATATACAGTTGTGATAGTTTATTTTATATATACATATATATATATATATATATATATATATATCCACTTCAGAAATATTATTGTGATGGGTATTTGTACTTCTGTTCATATCCATAATAGTTTTGAATGTAGGTGCAGTTATTTTTAAATTGTTAAGATTGGATAAATTATTTTGGATAGGAGTTAGTAGCTAATATTAAGTTTCTATATAGTGGTTAAATGAGAGTAGGTTAGTTTTGGAGGCATTATAATTTACAAACCATTCCCTGCCCAAGTTAACTACAGATTGGTGGTCCTTTTCAAGAGCAGTGACCAGGCTACCTGTGTCAGTTCTGATGGATTTCCTATTGAGATAGGAGTAAATGGTAATGTCATCTGCATAAATGCCTACTTGGGAACTGATGACATTAGGAAGATCATTGATGAAGATCAGAAACCATGTAGAACCCAGTATAGAGCCCTGGGGGACACCCACATTTGTGTGAAAGGATCTGGAAGTAAGTCTGTTCAGAACGACCTTCATTTCGGATTTGATAGGAATGAATGGAAATTATTGTGTATAATATCATTTTTGTGTTCATAGATACTTTTTTTTTTTTATTTTCTGCAAGTTTCCCCAATATATTGTGAGGAGCAATTGTGACAGTTTATTTTATGCATATATGCTTTAGAATTATTATTGTGATGGGTATTTTGGGTTCTGATCATATACATATATTTTGGATGTGGTTAGAATTATTTTGATATTGTTAAGATTGGGTAAATTATTTTTGATAGTAAATGTTAAGGAGTAAGTAGGTAGTATTATATATCTGTTTTTATCTAATATATTGTCAGTGTTATTAACAACATCATCATATTTTTTGAAGGTTGTATATTTTGTATATTGTTCTCTTAACATTGTGGAAGAAATAATGAGGATTATAGGTTCACCTATTGTCTGGTTCAAACTCCTTCCTGGTTTTTTGAATAGGAGTAGAGGTTCATCCTTTGTTTCCTCCTTAGAATTGGGTTCTGTTACTTTTAAAGTCTGCTTTAGCTCAGTATTGCTAACACTTGTTCTTTTCTATGCTAATATAAGTCCACACAATAACTGTCTAGCTTGAGTGGCTCTTGAGCCTTGTATTGTGTAAACATTAGTAAAAAAAATATTGGAGGTTTTTGAAAATCTTTTCTATGTATCTTTCTTCTTCAGGTAAGTATTGTGAGCTTCAGATTCTTACCTGAAGTTTTGCTCTTAAATAGAAACTTTGAGAATTTGTTATTGCAGTAAAAGCTTTCTTCTTAAACTAAGTGGCAAGTTCCATATTGCTTTCTTCAACACATTCTTTTTAAATCTTTTGTGTATCAAGTATAATGTCTGTTTTTTTTTTCTGCAATAAATGAGGAAACTATTTTAATATCTGTCATTAAAATCCTAAAATACTTGACATTTTGAATTTGGTCAGTAAGTTATCTATCAAGTGCATATTAAGAAATATCAAGAAAAAAAAAAGAAAAAGAAAAAAATGAAAAAAAAAAGCTTTGATAAACGAAAATACTCACGGTATTATTATCAATTTCTGTCTTGTGGTATACATCGTTCTCTAAAACAGAAAAGAAAAGTCAAAAAAGCCTAGTATTATTTTATTAGAATTTACTACATATGAAAATCGGTTTTCATATTACGCCATGATATATTTGAAAGCAAATGCTACATCTGCCATTAGGCAAGTTGTTTCACTTTGTCAGAATCTTACACCTTTATTCTTTTTATTTAGCTGCATATTAACGCCTTATAAGACAACACTGAAATGTAATTTTCTTGGGAGCTTTGGTAATTATTATTTTTTTTTTTTTTTACAAAAATATATTGCTGGTAATATCTTTTTTTTGTTAACAAAAATGTATTGCTGATAAAGTTTTTTACTATGAAAATGTATTTTTATACATTCATCATGTTTTGACCCCAGTTTGGGAATTTACTATCTGCCCATAGTTGGGGCCCTAACAGGTGCTACCACCCTGTGTCAAGGTGGACCTGGGAGGAAACAGCAATTAAGAGGTGGTTCCATGCTTCTCAAAACCACCTGATCAAAGGCCTTGCTGTCGGATGTAGTTTATCGTCATACCCAAGACAACTTACACCTTTATTAGTCAACCATTCATTCTTGCATTGAATCTTGCTGCTACACCTGATATGGAACTTCTGAGATATATATATATATATATATATATATATATATATATATATTCCCTTTGCCTTTTTTTATCAATATATTCATGTCAATAGTATCTCAACATCATAAATTTAAATTCAGTACTATATTGGAAGTTAGATGTCATCATTTCACTGTTGTAGTTGTTAGATGTATTAAAATAGTTTCTTTTCTCACACTTCTTGGTGGTGGAGCTCTCTTCCAGCTTCTTATTTTCCTGTCAATAATGATGTACAAAAATCTAAAATGCAATATCAGTCATCATCATCTCTCTCCTTGAATCCTTTTCTTTTATTGTCTTCTTTCATCAAGAACGTTTTTTCCAGTTTCTTTCATTGTTACTAAATCCCTTTGTATCTTAGTGGCTTTATCTCCTTGCATTGGGTGAAATGAAACAATAAAAAAAGAAGTTGCCAGAAAATTAGTAATACATCTAAAAATATACAATGGAATCCTCACCCAGCTTACCCCTGATCAATCAGTAACAAAATGATGTGGCATTACTATTCTCACTCACGTCAATGTGGACCAAAAACTGGGAAAGTACCACCGCATGTACATTATTTACATTATTCGGACTATTGTCCTTATCTTTGTCGCCATATTTATCACAACGTTTCGGCCGTTGTACGCTCCGGCCTTCTTCAGGTGGTTGGAATGTCAAACTGAACCCTTTATTTTGCCCACTGGGGTAGACTGTTTTAGTTCCCCGTGCCATGTTTGATGGATGTCAGTTATCAGTTATCTCCTGTTAATTCCCCTCTAAAAGTTCTCCACTGCCTTAACTGAATATTGAACTCACACTCTTTGGGTCCTGTCACTGACCAACCAACGCCTTTATCCACTGTGCCATGTGTCCTTGTATTATAAACCTAATGTCTTCAGCAACCATTTTTACCAGTGCTCATATTGCAATTTTTTGCTGTTATCATTTCATGTTTTTACCAGAGCTCATATTGCAACTTTGTTGTTATCATTGCTTTTCTCTGGCACTCCTTATTACTGGTTCCCATATTGTATTTATTTCTATGCTTGTCGGCTCAGGAGATTTTTGTGGCCTAGCATATGTGCTGATTCCTTAAGTTTACAAATTTTCCAATGGTGTTCCTTGTCTATGATCTCAGCATGATCCCACAGAGGGTTCAGTTCAACATTCCAACCACCTGAAGAAGGCCGGAGCGTACAACAACCGAAACGTTGTTATAAATATGGCAACAAAGATGAGGACAATAGTCCGAATAATGTAAATAATGTACATAATAACTCATCTCAGAAATATAGACAAACTCTGAAGAACCAGTACGGACCCGATATACCAAAAATATGGAGACAAATTGAAAAATCCTACCAAAAACTGGCACAAATATAGAACCATCTGACATTCCTACACCGATGCAGAGACCTACAACTCATCCCTTCAGGTTTGGCACCAAGACTTCCCGTCACTTCAAGGAGAGCTCGTCGGGTCGCAGAGAAAGCGGGACACGCCCTTATCCGAGAGAGAATCCAGTACAATCGTTGGATAAAACAGCGACTACAAGCTCATATCTCCCAGACGCTCGAGAATTTCTTCAACAGAATTACTAATGAAGAAGACCAGAGAAGGATCCAAAATGACCTGGATAAATCCTTCAGACATGAATTTGATGTAGTCAAGGCTCACCAAGTGCAAAAATTAAATAGATTGAAAGATCAGAAGGTGGCGCAAAAGGTCCATCACGCACCAGTGAAAGCAATAGTCAACATCAGCCAATATCAGCTGAGTGCCTCTGAGGAGTCAGTATTGAATAAGGGTCTCAACTTTGCCACAACCGTCAGGTGAGTGCCATACTTGGACATCATTGCCAGAGTTGAGGAGGTGGCCTTGAACATACCTCAGGATAAGGCAGATGAACTGGGATAGAAAGTGAGACAGACCTTGGAGAGAGCCAAGCTGCCCAGGTCTAACATAACAAAACTGGGGGAGGCTGACGATTGGATCCCTACAGAGGAACGAAAACATCATCATACTACCGGCTGACAAAGGTAATGTGACTGTAGTGATGGACAAATCAGATTATACAAGAAAACTGGAAGACCTTATTAGCAATGGTAGCTACAGCAAAGTGAAAAAGGATCCTACTATGAAAAAGGAACGCAAACTGTCACAGATCCTAATCAAGAACAAGGATCACATCGCACCTAAGATGTATAGGCAGTTATCGCAGTGTTACACCAAGCTACCTCACATATACGGTCTCCCTAAGATTCACAAAGACGTTATTCCGCTCAGACTGATTGTTAGTTGCCAAGGCTCTGTGTGCCATCCTCTGAGTCACTTCCTTGTAGATATAATTGACCCATTGATTGGAAAGTCTCCTTCATATGTCCAAAACTCCGCCCACTTCATGGAAATATTCAAAGATGCTCCCATCCTATCCAACCAGATGGTGAGCTTGGACGTGGTGAGTTTGTTCACCTAGGTACCCATGGAGGAGGCACTCTCATTAGTCAGAGATAGATTGGCCTCTGACTCTTCCCAAGAAGAGCAGACCAGTATTCCAATAGATAATCTGATTGAGATGTTGACTTTCTGTACACAAACAACACACTTCGGAATGGGATCACACATATATCGACAGGATGAGGGCTTAACAATGGGCTCACCATTATCACCAGCAATGGTGAATATATACATGGAATACTTTGAGGAAATGGCATTAGAATCTATATCTCTGAAGCCAACTATATGGTTAAGGTACGTAGATGACACCTTCATACTCTGGCGACATCAGGAAGATGTTCAGGTTCTACTGGACCATATGAACTCAGTAAGACCTTCGATACAGTTCACAATGAGGAAAGAGAGTAACAACAAACTCCCATTCCTGGATGTTCTAATATCTCGAACAGAGCATGGGTTTAAGATATCCGTATACCATAAACCGACATTCACCAGACAGTACCTCAATTTCAACTCCCACCATCCATACAGCGTAAAGAAAGGGATCGTCCGTTGCTTACAAGATCGAGCAAAAGTCATAAGTGGTGACCCAGAGACATTAGATAAAGAATTGGTGAGTATAAGTATTACCCTACAATGTAACAAGTACCCTGGGTGCATGGTAGCAGCCCAAAACAACTGGGATAGGCGGGTACAAGAGGAGGAGGACAACAACACTCAGAAAACAGTCTGCCTGCCTTATGTGAAGGGGTTATCAGAGAAAATACAAAGGATCTGCGGTCAGGACAACCTTCAAAAGCTTGATGACACTTCGCAGATATCTCTCCTGAGTAAGACCCCCCATAGAGGATAACATGACTAAAGACTGTGTGTACACTATCCCGTGCAGCTGCAGAAAGGAATATAAAGGAGAGACAGGCCACCACTTCAAAGTAAGACTTCAAGAACACCAGAAAGCTGTAACATGAGGGGAAGTAGAAAAATCAGGTATGACTGACCACATATGGAGAGAGAAGGGAGATCCCTGCCCTCTGTGGGATTATGTTGAGATCATAGACAAGGAACACCATTGGAAAATTCGTAAACTTATGGAATCAGCATATATGCTAGGCCACAAAAGTCTCCTGAGCTGACCAAGCATAGAAATAAATACAATGCAATTATAATACCCAGAAATTCATACCCAGATGTCCTCAAGGACACATGGCACAGTGGATATAGGTGATAGTTAGATCCAGTGACAGGACCCAAAGAGTGTGAGTTCAATACCCGGTTAAGTCAGTGGAGAACTTTCAGAGGGAAATTAACAGGAGATAACTGATAACTGACATCCATCAAACATGGCATGTGGAACTAGAACAGTCTATCCCAGTAAGCAAAATAAAGGGTTCAGTTCGACATTCCAACCAACTGAAGCGTACAGCCGAAACGTGATAAATATGGCAACAAAGATGAGGACAATAGTCCGAATAATGGAAATAATGTACATAATACCTCATCTCAGAAATATAGACACCACAGCATGTTCACATGGAAATAAAAGATACAAACAGACACTACGTTGAGAACAAGAACTCAAACCTTGTTTCTAAAATTATAATAGGCGTTTTATTCAGCGTTTCACTACATCAGTTTGGATGGGTAGGTAGGTTACACTTGAGATAAGTCTAAGTATGTTGGTCTAACAAATCAGCTATTCCTTTTTATCACCCCACTTCTCATCTGCACATCATAACATGTTTGGTTTGATTTGGTTTGTTTTGTTTTACAGCATATCAACCTCAATGGGCTATGTAATGCTGACAAAATTTTTATTGCTGATAATATGTTTTTCTTCAAAAATTTCTTTCTGGGAATATTCTGTTTGCAAAGTTTTGCTGGTAATAATTTTTTTTATTACAAAGTATTTCTGGTATTAAAACCTATTTTTACACAAGTTTGGGTGTTAACTATTTGTCCATAGCTTGGACCCTAACAGGTGTTACCACACCAGGTCAGGGTGAACCTGGAAACACTAGCAGTTAAGAGGTGATTCCACACTTCTCAAAACCTCCTGTTCAGAGGCCTTGCTGCTGGATGTAGTTTATCATCTTACCAAGGACACGGATGTAGTTTATCATCATACCCAGGAATGATCATGACATGTGGCTGATAATATAAACAGGTAGCAACAGAACTACCCAAGAGACAGTCTGTCCCTGCCAAGGGCAGACCAAAACTCACCTCCTTGCTCTCAAACATGATTGTTAAGATAGACAAATGACTGGATTTCTGACAGTTATTGATTGCCTTGATATTGTCCATGTTGAAGTTCAACAGCTCCCAGGGCCCAATTTCAAACACCAAACCAATGATTATATTTGACAAATGTACAAGTTGGTTGTGTTTATATTACATTTATATAATAAATGCCAATGTCAGTGTGTCACACTTCTTCAATTAAAGGGACACAACACTCAATAGCTCATCTACTTCATCATTGAATTCTTAAAAAGTAAACTTAAATATTAATGAAATACCTAACTGCAGCAATCAGTTTTGAGTTCTTCAAAAGTTTATTGTTGCCTATCTACTCCTTCCTACATTTTGTGATGAAGGTCTAATCAAAAGTCTTCCACAGCAGCTAGTTATATATATTTATTTCCAATATGATGAACAAACTCTGAGCCGGATTTGTTTTTTTTGTTTTTTTTACAATAATGTTCACCTTGTACAAGTCCTGATAGCCACACCAGGTAGAGGGTTACAGCATAAGGGGCACATTTTATGGATATATATATTTTTTTTTTTTTTAAGTTTAGTGCCCCAAGCAAGGCATGAAGCCACTAGGATGCAGGGGGATTGCAGAAGATTTGTAGCAAGAGCAGATAGGAGTGATAGAAGAAAGGATGAAGGGAAGGATAGTGTGTAGATCAAGGTAACTGGAGATGTCAATTGACATTACATTTGAATAGTTGGAGATTATAGCTATATATGGGGGAAGATGGTTAACCCTAGTCTTGAACAGGTTAAGCTTGGAGGAAACAGGGATGCATATTCCTGGGAGTTGGTTCTGCATTATCAAAAAACAAAAAACACACAAATATAGAATTCACATAGTATATTTCTAACAGGGTGACTGGGGTGGGTTTTACTAATTGAATTTATACACTTAGAATGGGAATTAACTTGGAAAATTGATATGAAAGGAAAGACAGCCAAGCTAAGTAGTTTGAATTCTACTTGCATACCAGAATTAAACAAGGATCTGTATTTTTAAGTGGACTTTTTTTTTCTTTTTTTTTTAAGGTAACAGCTACTTATGGTTAAGGGTTACTGAGTAAGAATACAGGAAGTGGGGGGCAGTGGAAGTAAAAAGGGAATTTTATGAGGACATGTAGGAAAGATATCCTCTTGGGAGTCTATTCCACAAAGTAACACTTCTGGGGAATAAGCTGTTTGAATCAAACTTACTCCATACCAAAGGTTGGTTTGGTTGATCTTGTTTGGTAGCTTGTTTGGTGGATTATTTAATGCCGAAATCTAAATATTTTGAACACAATTTTATGGCTCCAATTAAACATATTTTGAACACAATTGTATACATTCAACATTGAGATTGGTAAGTTCAGAAGATAGATCATTTGCTAGTTGGTTATCCACATATTTGGAGGTGCACCCATACACTGTGTTACCATCTGCATAATGAAAAGCATTTACTTACAATAAATTGAACTTATGAATTAAAAAGGTTTTATTTCATAGAAACAAGGAGCAACCACCTTTCATCCTACTCACTGTTGGATAAAATGAAAACAGACATAACCCAACTGACCCTAAATAGATCAAATCTAGGCAAAATTCAAAGTTAGTATACTTTTTTTGATATTATACAATAATCTAGGTCTTCATTATCTGTTTAGTTCGATTTGGTAGGCTCTGGCCGTGCATGACAAGTGGATGAAGTCATCAAAATCCTTCCCTTTAAACCAATACACTTTTTTATATATTTTGTGTTCAACTAATACAAAGCCAAAGAGCCACTCAAGGTAGAAACTAAATGTAGTTGTTGTTAGGGCAGAAATTCAAGAGAGAAATTATGAAGTGTATATTATGAAGATATGTAGGATAGATAATGGTTGACTAAAGTAGAAAGGATTAAGATTATAGTGATCAGAGAAACAGTTCTGGGCAAAAAGCTGACTGAGAGGAACATCTTCCTTACTAATAGAATACGAAGGGGATGAAGATGAGTTGACCCAGTGTACATAGTACAATGGGCTCTAGATGTTAATGTCTGAACTTATGGATCTAAGGAATGAAGCTCATCTGAACATTTGCCATGTATATAGTGATAGAGTCACAAAGGAACTAGCAGTGTCTTGTCTATAGGAAAGTGATTGTAAGTTGGAAAATTATTCATCACCCACAAGGCCATGGAAATGCTTTTGGATTTTGTCATGTCTAAACAGTACAGATTGGTCAGCACCAATCCAGATATGGTAGTTATACTCCATTTTTTGTCTGATCTGACAAATAGGATTCAGGACAGCATCCGCTTGGGACTGTTCCACAAAGTAACATTTCTGGGGAATAAGCTTTTGAGTCAATCTTACTCCATACCAAAAGTTGGTTGGTTGATTTTGTTTAGCAGCATATCAACACCTCTATGGGTTATTTAATGTCAAGATCTAAATATCTTGAACACAATTTTATGATTTCAACTAAATATATTTTGAGTGCAATTGTATGCCTTCAACTACAGATAAAATATTGTTGGCCATTTTGCTATAAATAAGTATCATTGATAATTTTTACTATAAAAACATATTTTTATACTAATAGTGTTTTGTTTTTGTTTAGGGGTCCACTATTTGCCCATAGCTGGGACTCTAACAGGTGCTACTACCTCAGGTCAAGGTGGACCTGGGAACAAGAGCAATTAAGAGGTGGTTCACCACTCCCCAAAAACTCTAATCTCTCAATCAGAGGCCTTGCTGCCAGATGTAGTTTATCATAAGCATGGTCCAAGGAGTCATGTACTTTCTGTAGTGGTACAAAGAAGCAACGATTTTTCAAGCATCTTCAATGACAATGCAAATATACGAGTTGTGAGCTTTAGTCTAAATAGATGTTTAAGGCAAGGACCTTCAGTGAGAGAAAAAACCATTACAGTCTTTTCACTGGTGATGAAATTTTATGAGCTTTGTTTTAGAGGTATTGAATCTTAAAGAGTTGGAAATCAGGTTTTAAAGACCAACCTTGCCTGCAACTAAAGTTCCCTCTATGACTTGATGAAATGACTACCATTCACCAGCAAAGGGTATTACAGTTGTTATTATGATATGTTGTGAATGACACTGATGCTTACTAACATGGGAACCAGTCATGTAGACCAGTGCTTCTCAAAACTTTTCAGCCCATGGACCATTTTTTTCTTCAAAAAATTCAAATGGACCACTTGTACTTTTACTTTTAGGCTTTTCAATTTTCACACTAAAATATTCAATGAAAAGAAATAAGTAGTCTATTTACACTTTAAAATTTATCTTAGTAAACATACTATATATAAATATTTTATATGAATAAAAAAAATTATATATAGCATATATATGATAAAAAATAAAATAAATATAGCACTGCATAATACCTAGATAATTTCAAAATTTTCAATTTTAATCGGCGTGTAAACAAAACATTATAATTTTTAATTCTTCAAAGTTTGAATAATTTAGATATATTTTTGTGAATTGGCTACAATTTTTTTATGGTTATTAATTCTTAGTGAGTCACTAGAAATGCTATGAGGAACACTGGTGATCCACCTGGACCACATTAAGATTTACTTATATAGACTACAGCACAGTTTAATTGGTAAGGGTTAATCTGAAAATCGTAACCCTCAACAAATGAAATATGCTATTCACTCTACAACCAAGTGTCAACTGTCTCTTCTGAAAGTCACTTTCTTCTTTACTTAACTTGTAACCCCACTTCTTTGTAGTTGAGGGCATTTTGAACAGCTTTGACTAAATACTTCCTCAAATCAAAAACTTAAAGATAATGTGGGTGGGGAAGACTGACTGTCAGAAGGAAGTGCCCAGACACTGGTCCTATGCATCTACGAAAGTTGAAAGGACGTTTTGTTATATATTCATTACATAAATATATACTGGAAACCATTTAGTAAAAATCTGTGTTATTGAAGTTGGTGTAATGTATACAATGAGAAAAGGGCTTTCAAGAAAAGATAAGTCAGTGGTTAGAAACTTAACCTATTGAGACAATTTAGATATCTTGGCTCAGTTATCTGTAAAGATGGTTCCAGAACAGAAGTAATTTCATAGTGGCAGCTGTTGCAAAGCCAAAACCAACCGGAAATATCTACCTAAAATCAAAGATCAGACTGTTATGTACATTGTCATTCTAAATCTTTCTATATACCTGACATTCTTGGACATTATTGACAGAATTATAGTGAAGACTAGAGAACCATCATATGGACAGGGTGACTGAAAAGCAACTCCCTATTTTATGTATGAGTGGCCAACCAGGAGTCCTGACTTAACACCCTGTGATTTTTTTTCTTGGTGGTTGGTTAAAGGAGCAAGTCTACTATACAAAACCAAGAACTTGAAATGTGAATACAAGAAGTTATGTCTTCCATACCACAAAAGTTCCTGATGAAATCAGTCGACACGATTCTTGGGTAGGTTGAAAAGCTTGTTGCAAAATTTAGTGCTCATATCAAATTTTAAATAAAACCTCATGCTAAATGCTTTCCTCTCATATCTGTTTCTTGTAAGAATTACAGTTAATAAATAAATCATAAGTATTTTAAAATGGGGAGTTACTTTTTAATCACTCTGTAGATCACATGCAGTGTGAGAGACAATCAAACAAGAAACATGCCAATTTGAAGATCTCACAACCATCATCAAGAAGAGAAATTTGGAGTGCTATGGACATATAAGAGCCAACAATTTTTCTACTGCCATGATACAAGGTACCATATCAGGCAACAGAAGAAAGAGCAGATACAGGAATTTGAAATGGTATGAATATGTCATAATAGACAACAAATTTTCCACTTCCATTGTACAAGCAACAGAGGAGGGAACAGATAGAGGGAGTTGAAGTGGTATGGACACATCATAAAGGCCAACAATGTTTCCACTGCTATTGTACATGGTCAAACATTAGGAAAAAAAAAAGAAAAAGGAAGACAGTAAATGCTGAAATGGTATGGACGTGTCGTAAGTGACAACAATGTTTCCACAGCCATCCGTCAAAGTATCACATTAGGCTAAAGAAGGGTCAGAAACAAATAAAAAAGAGCTGTCCCTGAGCAGATTGGAGGATGCTTCACAGGAACAGAGAGACTGGGTTGTGGCATTATGACTTCACTTGGTCATGGGACAGATTTTCATTATGATGATGTTGTAATGAATGTGTCATACTAAATATAACTGTCATTTCAAATTAAAGAAAAAAAAAAAACCCAAAAAACTTATCTGCCAAAAGAAAAAAAAATGTCATAACTTACTTAGGTTGCCTGGAAAGAAGAATTCTGGTTTACTATTGTCATACATATTGGATGAAGTATGTATATTTGGGAGACGTCTTTGCTGTTCAAAGCCTTCACTCATAGACATTTCAGGGACACGTTGATCATAACTAATATCCATCTTACTTGGCTGGACAAAACTTTGACTCCAAGAGCTTTCAGGGACATTTTGATCTTGATCAACATCCATATTACTTGGCATGGTAAATCTTTGGTGCGTAGAGATTTCAGGGTTGCACTGCTTGACATACAGATGACTTGGCAGGACAAAACTTTCACTCCCAGACATTTCAGGGACACACTGATCACCAGTGACATCCATATTACTTGGTAGGGCCAAACTTTGATTCTTAGAGATTTCAGGGACACATTGATCACTCTCTACTTCAGAGTTAATTGGAGCCACTGAGTTCATAGATCCTGTAGAGTGGCATGTTGGAACAATATCTGGTAAAGTATTGGCCATATCCTCTGTGAGAGTTTTTGGTTTTCCTAAAGTTAACTCCCTTGACATATGTGGTATGCTTCTGAGGTATTGTTGGTTCATTTTTGCTAATCGATTTGAAAGTATATCATTATTAATACCAGTAGGTGGCGGTGATTCATCAATTGAACTGTAGCTTTGCTGAGTAGGCAGAAGAGAAGTGAAGGCTAAATCAATATTGGATTGACTCATGATGAAATATTTTGAAAGTTTTGTCTCTAACCTGAAAAAAAAGAAAGAAAAAGATTTAAGATATTTCTAATAATAATGATATCGGGATGTGCAGGTGGTGTAATAGATAGTAGATTTGAATGTGAAATTGGAGAGTCAAGTTCAAATTTCAATTGAGTTTTTATATTTATGCAAATACTCTTGCTATGGGTTAAATAGTAGGACTTGTATCTGGAAAAAAATCTGTTACCTTCAACAAATTGATAATGAAATATTCATTAAAAAAAATAATTATTTTTAAAAAACAAAATACATTCAGGCTTTAAATAACTCTCATAAGGTTGAGAATCTGTAGAAAAAAAAGAAAATTGATTTAATAAAATTGAAATTTAAAAAATGTTAGAATTTCAAATTTTTTTGTTTGCTGTATCCAAACAAATCTCATTTCAGTTTCGAGACTGCTCAGCATTCAAAATCAGAGAACCAAGTTTAAATTCCAATTGATTTTGTTACATTCACTTCCACACAACTAGCCTTGCTATGGCTTAAATAGTAGGACTTTTGTAGCTGGGAAAAACATTATCTCCCCAAAATTGTCAATGCAATATTCACTAACAAAAAAAAAATTATTCTTACAATCTAAAATATGTTTTGGATTTAAATAACCCACAAAGGGTTGATAATCTGTAAAAAAAAAAACAAATCAAATAATCAATCTAATAAAATTAAAATTAAAATAAAATGATATAATTTGAAATTTCAGTTTGGAGATCATTTATATTTTGGTCACTTGTAGTTAGTACAGTTAGTATCTGCAATAAAAAAATCCTATCTTGTTGAAAAATAGTAACTAAGAATTTAAAAAGTCATTTCTTACAATTTTTCTTACTTTAAGAGCAGACATGTGTCTTGCAAAAAAGAAAAAAAGTACTTTTAATTAAGGCTGAATAAAATGACTTTAAATAGTGACATGTCAGTTGACATGAGAGAGACCGAGAGACAGAAAAGTTCTTAGCTGAGCTAGTTATTGACTACTCAGGTGATTTCTGTACCTTTTTACCAGCCTATTAAAACCCCTTTTTATTGTTACGTGTTATTTGGCGTTTGTCTCTACTAACTCCAAATCAACATCATAACAGTAATATATCAAATAAAAAAGAAAATCTATTAAAAATAGATATAAATAAAATAAAAATCTACAAAAATAAAAATTATCGTAAAATCAAGACAATATGCTTTCTATAAATACTTTCATAAGATTTTATGAATATAAGTATGGTACTAAATTAGCAGTAAGGTCACACCATTTTACGATTGAAATGACTAGATGTAAGTTCTATGCCAACGGTTTCTTCTGTTGTACTTCTCACTTGTAGAACTCTTTCACTTCTTTCTTCCCACTCAAGTTTAATCTTCAAAAATTTAAATGCAATGTTAATCATTATCTTCTGTTATTTCATCGTTTCTTCCCATTAATTATATCTTTCTTTTTCTGATACTCTTTCACATGCTGTAACCCCATCAAGTCTTTGGGCTTATCATGACATCATGTTGAAACACCCGTTCCTGTATGATTAGTGAAGTTAAGTAATGTTGAGCAAAGGAAGTACTTAGATTGGTAACTGTTTTGGAATTCCAGATGCTGTAAGCTTGGATGTGTGAGTGGTGTAATGGATAATGGTTCAGAATTGTAAATAAAAGAACTAAGTTCCAATTCGTGTTGGGTAAGTTATATTCACTTACATGCAAGTACTCTTGGGAAAGGTATGAATTCTGCTCCCAGCTTTGGGTTAAATAGTAAGACTTGTATCACTGAACTCTTCTCTCAAAAAAAAAAAAAAAAAAAAAAAAAACAATCTTACAGTCTAAAAACATTTTCTGGCTTTAAATAACCTGCAAAAGGTTGGTAAACTATACAAAATAAATGAATCAATCAAATACTGATCAGCTACATACGTCTTTTAGATTTGTTTACATTGTCTGCAATATAAATGTATTGAAACTATGGTGGCCACAAAGTTAGAGATCAGTTTATATATTGATTGTAATATAGACTTTGTTCCTCACTTTATATCCACATTATAATTTGTTTCCCAAATTCTGATTAGGTATGAATCCATCTCTTCCCCACTAGCTATGAGTTAATTAGTAAGACTTGCATCACTAATTCATTATTATCTAAAAAACACAATTATTAGAAACTAAACAGTTTCAAACTTTAAATAATCTACATAATATTAAATAACTCTTCTGATAATAAATTTAAGCAAAATATTAAATGGGATACAAAATTCAATAATAATATCAAAGTTTAATTATAGTTAATCCTAAAAGCCACTTCTTTTCCTTACTGAGGAATGACTGGAAGGACTCAACATAAATTAAATATTAAGGTGAAAATCAGAGTAAGCTTTCCTCAGTACTGAGAACATGTCTTGATTGTAGAACCAGACACAATGATGGGCTTTTAATAAATGTTCAGCTATTTCTGATTCAGGAAAAATGATTCTCCAAATATGGGCTTGTATATGTTGATTAATCCATACTTGCAACTTTTGAACCATTCTACCAATGTAGTCAGCATTGGACTGACATTTAAAATGATATATTAAAGAACTATTATTATCAAATTATGGTGGTGAGGTAGAACATCCTTTTGGCTCGATCTTAAAAGTGGTTGAACAGCACAGATAATGCAGGGAATAGCAGAGAGACCACAATTTTTACACACCAGCAGAAATGAGTGCAGCAATCCTTATACTAACTTCACTAAACTATGGCATAAGCAAAATAGACAGGACACTTGTGCAGGCCAATCAACTTGGGTTTTATAAATTGCAACAATTTTTTTATATAAAAACTCATCTCCAAAATATCAAACTTAAGTACCAAAAAATTTAGAGACAGCAGTCTACTGTATAATCACATGATTTATAGAAATGGACTAGCAGCATGACCCGGCGTTGCCCGTGCTTGATTCAAAAATCGTACGACTCATACAGAAATCACTATCACTTGACTTAAAATATTTTTGCCCTTCCTGGCCTTTAAAGGAGTGCCCTTTGCCGTGCTGATGTTGCTACATGCCTTACTTCTTGCCTATCTCACACTGCAATTTTTTTCTAAGCTCTATACTAAACATTAAATCTGTTACGAAATAAGAACTAAACAAAATGAACACAAAATGATCAACTTTAAAAAAGGACTTGTAACTGGAAAAACCAAATGAAAAAAGAATGTTAACAACAAATACTTTTTCACCCCCAACCCAGTTCTGCGGAATCAGAATCAACATTGAGTTTAAGCAAGCGAATGAGCCAAATGGAGTAAAGTGCCATGCAGATTTAAATTTTTCCCACTTGTGATGAATGCAGCTATCGATTTTTTTGCATGCTAGCATGCTAGTTAACATTCGTGTCAGTCAGCTGTTGGCTCTCATGCTGGCCAGTAGAATCTTCCTGCGTATTCATGGCAGCCAGCTATAGGCTCTCACTCTGGCCAGTAGAAAATGGCCGCAAATGACATGTAAACTGCTGTAGAAGCATGAAAAAATCGATTATTTCCACTATCGATGGGAGTTGTGAAATGCAAAGTCGGTTTTGGCCTTCCCACTAACTTGAAGCATGTACATGTAAATTTTGGTGCAAATCCGTCGAAAATTGTGTCCGTGCATTCGTTACACACACACACACACACACACACACTGCCTTTTATAGATAGAGATACAGCTGGAATATGTATACGCGTTATGTACATTTTCTTTTAATCAATTCACTCCAAGCAAAGTGATAATGCCACTAAGTTGCAAGGGGTTACGGGGAGTGAAAGAGAAGGAGAAAACTTTAGTGAGGAGAAAGTACAATAAAGGAACAGGTTTCAAGAGGGCAGAAGATGGTGATTCACATTGCATTTAAATTTTTGAAGATCATACATGGCAGGGAAAGAAGAAACGATAACAGAGTTCCAGAGATGAAAGAGAAAAGAGAGACTATTATCATAGAACTTACAGTTACATATAGCTATTTCAACAGTAAAAGGATGAAATACAGTAACCAATCCAATAGTAAGCTTAAATTCATGCAGTTGAGGTATCAAGGAGGAAATATATTTATAGAAAAGACGGAAGCCATATCATCGTAGTGGGAAAGTGATTGAAGTCAAGATGCCAGTTCAGGACTGATTACATTATAGACACTTCGTTGGATTTTGTCAAGAAACAGGTAAAAGTAGGGTAGCTGTGGCACCCACAGACAGTATTTAACACTATTTTAATATGGAATGATTGCTTGAACTGGAAAGCACTTGTGCTAGGTTTTCTTGGGCAACCTTAGCAAATCTAAACCAGACAGATATGTATAGTAATGGAATGAGATATGACAGAAAAATCTCATCTTCAACATGTCATAGTCCCGACAGCAAGGCCCTGGATCAGGAGATTGAAGGTTTTGAGGAGTGTGGAACCACCTATTGGTAGCACCTGTTAGAATCCCATTTCTGGAAAAATAGTGAACCCCCAAACAAAAACAAAACCCTATGAAAGTATAAAAATACATTTTTATAGTAAAAATACCAGCAATACATTTTTATAGAAAATAAATTACCAACACTACATCATTCAACATGAAAGAACTCTTTCATATTAATTCATATAATATCCTACAATTTCTTAAATAAAACTGTATTCCAAAATAATTTCAACAAATCTACAATATACACATATCACTGCCCCTAGTAATCATGTGTGCACAAACATATATATATATGTACGAAAGCCGAGTATCATCTATCATGTATTCAATTGTGAAAGTAGAATAACATATATTTTGATTACTTCAAAGCTGACAAGAAAATTAAATTTCGGCACTAAATGACCCATAAGGAGTTGATCTACCATTAAACAATCAAATCGAATTTGATATTTGTTAATGAAATGTAGGAGCTTACATGATGTGTTTGGCAGATGAAAAAAATGAAAAAAAAAAAAAAAAAAAAAAAAAAATCGGAAATCGCTTTTTTCACTGTAAATTATTCATTCTATCCAAGTATTTTACAAAAAATTAGAGCCAATTATACAATATTTTAAGCTCAATTTATAGTTAGTACCCATGCAATGTGATGAGGTAACATAAACCGTAGATTTGTCAGCGGAATATCATTACATTATTGTTACATAATTATAGTGAAATCATTAAGGGTTTTTGTTAAAAGCATTTTATTTATGGTTGTATATTAATTTCAAATATACCTTTTTACAGGCTTTATTTTTGAAATGGAATAAGATCATTCTAACTTTCAGAATTTCACTATTGCCTATCACAATGACTGAAAGAAAGCGGTCTAAAAGCAACAATAGAAAAGAGAGGTAACACAGCATAAATGAAATAGCTCCAATTTGTTCAACTTAGGAAACTTAGCATTGCAGCCAAAGTATTCTAAAATGCTGCCAATAACAAAGGAGAAAATGAAAAATACCTAACAACAAATCGAATATAGCATAAAGTTTACATTATTTTTATTTATTTATGTAAGTAAATATTATAATTGTCAACAATGTTTCCATAAAACTTGATATTTCCTATAATTCTTAATAAATATTATTATCATTATTATTTTATTTAAGTATAATTTAGTCCTACATAATTGCTTACAGCGAACCATGAAAAGAAATGTTGATCAAAACTGCCTAAAACCTCTAAGTGTGTATTGCCGCAAAATTATCAAATGTTGAATATGCCCGGCCTCTGTGAAATGTGTCATATACACACCAAAGATGCCTACTGATTGCTAAATGAATGGACCAGAAATATGATAATTTTTTTTGTCTTTACTTCATTTCAGCAGGAAATACACATGACTCATGGGGATTTTCTTTGATGAGGAAAATGACTACTTTCATTGTATAGAAAATTTTACTTCATGAGTATCAATATCTGAAATAGTTTTGGTCAAATTAATTTTAAAACTATTTCATCATGCCATATATACAGGTCTGAATTATCCTGATTTCCTTCATACTCCATTGATAAAGAAGTAGTTTCACTCAGCTTCTTCCTGAGAACTGTTACTTTGTGGAAAAGTGTGCCAATGGGAAGCCTCCCAGATCACTACAATCTTAACTTCTTCAGGGCAAGAGCTAGTCATTATCTACCATACATTTCCTCATAGTCATGAACATACCTTCTTCTCTTACATCCATACAATAACTCCGCTTGGAAGCCTTCTGCCTTGAGAGGCTCATAGGCCTTCTCCATCATACATCCAGGTCAACTGTAGTTGAGATCATCATGCCAATGTGAATGATCCTTT
>CAWVQA010001047.1:20000-24928 GCA_963932145.1 Acanthosepion lycidas | reverse complement strand
GTCTCCGCGACGCTAACCGAACAAGCGAGCTCTTCCTACCAACTTATACTTTGAAACCTATTCGTGTAACAAGCTTTGCTTTTATTAAAAATTTCATACTAATCAATACAGAAACTATGTGAAAAGCATAGAAACAACATTAGAATAACAATTGATGGGTTTAATTTGGTTTTTCAAATTTTATTTTTTGAATTTTTTCGAGAAATGTCGAAAGTTGGCACTTGTCAAAGAGATTGGTCCGACGAGCCGAGCCACGCGCGTCCGGCTACGGCAAACGATGGACTTCGACGAACTTAGCATTACGGCAGTCCGGCGGCGGCTACGGCAAGCGAGGGAAGGCCTTCGACGAATTTAACGACTCGACGGACGGACGGACGGACGGACGGACGCACATACATTCTAAGGCGCATTACGCGAGTCCGGCTACGGCAAACGAAGCAAGGCCTTCGCGCGCGGTGTCACTTAGGCATATCGAAACGATTCGACGGACTCGCGCCGTTACGCACTCGTACGATTGCGAGGCAGGCAGGCAGGCAGGCAGGCAGGCAGGCGCAAGCGCGCGTCCGGTTACGGCAGACGAAGGCAGCAGGCACCTTCGACGCATCACTTAGGAGGCATCGAAACGATTCGACGACGACGACGACGACGACGGACTCCTGCTCCTCCTCCTCCTCCTCGCAGGTTACGCACTGAGCTTCCGAGGCGCGCGTCCGGCGACGGCAGACGAAGGCCGGCGACGCTCCTCCCAACGTGTGACACTTGAATCCTGTTCGTGTAACAAGCTTTGCTTTTTTGGAGAAATTTCATGCCAACCGATACGGAAAGTGTGCGAAGAGCATAGAAATGACATTAGAACGACAACTGATGGCTTCAATTCGGTTTTCGAATTGTATTTTTCGAATTTTATTCGACAACATCGGCCACCAGCCACACGTACCGCTGCGACGAGCAGTGCCGAGGCGCACGACGCGCGTCCGGCTACGGCAAACGAAGCAAAGCCGCCTTCTCCGCGCGCGGTGTCACTTAGGCATATCGAAACGATTCGACGGACTCGCGCCGTTACGCACTCGTACGATTGCGAGGCAGGCAGGCAGGCAGGCAGGCAGGCAGGCAGGCGCAAGCGCGCGTCCGGTTACGGCAGACGAAGGCAGCAGGCACCTTCGACGCATCACTTAGGAGGCATCGAAACGATTCGACGACGACGACGACGACGACGGACTCCTGCTCCTCCTCCTCGCAGGTTACGCACTGAGCTTCCGAGGCGCGCGTCCGGCGACGGCAGACGAAGGCCGGCGACGCTCCTCCCAACGTGTGACACTTGAATCCTGTTCGTGTAACAACCTTTGCTTTTTTGGAGAAATTTCATGCCAACCGATACGGAAAGTGTGCGAAGAGCATAGAAATGACATTAGAACGACAACTGATGGCTTCAATTCGGTTTTCGAATTGTATTTTTCGAATTTTATTCGACAACATCGGCCACCAGCCACACGTACCGCTGCGACGAGCAGTGCCGAGGCGCACGACGCGCGTCCGGCTACGGCAAACGAAGCAAAGCCGCCTTCTCCGCGCGCGGTGTCACTTAGGCATATCGAAACGATTCGACGGACTCGCGCCGTTACGCACTCGTACGATTGCGAGGCAGGCAGGCAGGCAGGCAGGCAGGCAGGCAGGCGCAAGCGCGCGTCCGGTTACGGCAGACGAAGGCAGCAGGCACCTTCGACGCATCACTTAGGAGGCATCGAAACGATTCGACGACGACGACGACGACGACGGACTCCTGCTCCTCCTCCTCCTCCTCGCAGGTTACGCACTGAGCTTCCGAGGCGCGCGTCCGGCGACGGCAGACGAAGGCCGGCGACGCTCCTCTTAACGTGTGACACTTGAATCCTGTTCGTGTAACAAGCTTTGCTTTTTTGGAGAAATTTCATGCCAACCGATACGGAAAGTGTGCGAAGAGCATAGAAATGACATTAGAACGACAACTGATGGCTTCAATTCGGTTTTCGAATTGTATTTTTCGAATTTTATTCGACAACATCGGCCACCAGCCACACGTACCGCTGCGACGAGCAGTGCCGAGGCGCACGACGCGCGTCCGGCTACGGCAAACGAAGCAAAGCCGCCTTCTCCGCGCGCGGTGTCACTTAGGCATATCGAAACGATTCGACGGACTCGCGCCGTTACGCACTCGTACGATTGCGAGGCAGGCAGGCAGGCAGGCAGGCAGGCAGGCAGGCGCAAGCGCGCGTCCGGTTACGGCAGACGAAGGCAGCAGGCACCTTCGACGCATCACTTAGGAGGCATCGAAACGATTCGACGACGACGACGACGACGACGGACTCCTGCTCCTCCTCCTCCTCCTCGCAGGTTACGCACTGAGCTTCCGAGGCGCGCGTCCGGCGACGGCAGACGAAGGCCGGCGACGCTCCTCCCAACGTGTGACACTTGAATCCTGTTCGTGTAACAACCTTTGCTTTTTTGGAGAAATTTCATGCCAACCGATACGGAAAGTGTGCGAAGAGCATAGAAATGACATTAGAACGACAACTGATGGCTTCAATTCGGTTTTCGAATTGTATTTTTCGAATTTTATTCGACAACATCGGCCACCAGCCACACGTACCGCTGCGACGAGCAGTGCCGAGGCGCACGACGCGCGTCCGGCTACGGCAAACGAAGCAAAGCCGCCTTCTCCGCGCGCGGTGTCACTTAGGCATATCGAAACGATTCGACGGACTCGCGCCGTTACGCACTCGTACGATTGCGAGGCAGGCAGGCAGGCAGGCAGGCAGGCAGGCAGGCAGGCGCAAGCGCGCGTCCGGTTACGGCAGACGAAGGCAGCAGGCACCTTCGACGCATCACTTAGGAGGCATCGAAACGATTCGACGACGACGACGACGACGACGGACTCCTGCTCCTCCTCCTCCTCCTCGCAGGTTACGCACTGAGCTTCCGAGGCGCGCGTCCGGCGACGGCAGACGAAGGCCGGCGACGCTCCTCCCAACGTGTGACACTTGAATCCTGTTCGTGTAACAACCTTTGCTTTTTTGGAGAAATTTCATGCCAACCGATACGGAAAGTGTGCGAAGAGCATAGAAATGACATTAGAACGACAACTGATGGCTTCAATTCGGTTTTCGAATTGTATTTTTCGAATTTTATTCGACAACATCGGCCACCAGCCACACGTACCGCTGCGACGAGCAGTGCCGAGGCGCACGACGCGCGTCCGGCTACGGCAAACGAAGCAAAGCCGCCTTCTCCGCGCGCGGTGTCACTTAGGCATATCGAAACGATTCGACGGACTCGCGCCGTTACGCACTCGTACGATTGCGAGGCAGGCAGGCAGGCAGGCAGGCAGGCAGGCGCAAGCGCGCGTCCGGTTACGGCAGACGAAGGCAGCAGGCACCTTCGACGCATCACTTAGGAGGCATCGAAACGATTCGACGACGACGACGACGACGACGGACTCCTGCTCCTCCTCCTCGCAGGTTACGCACTGAGCTTCCGAGGCGCGCGTCCGGCGACGGCAGACGAAGGCCGGCGACGCTCCTCCCAACGTGTGACACTTGAATCCTGTTCGTGTAACAACCTTTGCTTTTTTGGAGAAATTTCATGCCAACCGATACGGAAAGTGTGCGAAGAGCATAGAAATGACATTAGAACGACAACTGATGGCTTCAATTCGGTTTTCGAATTGTATTTTTCGAATTTTATTCGACAACATCGGCCACCAGCCACACGTACCGCTGCGACGAGCAGTGCCGAGGCGCACGACGCGCGTCCGGCTACGGCAAACGAAGCAAAGCCGCCTTCTCCGCGCGCGGTGTCACTTAGGCATATCGAAACGATTCGACGGACTCGCGCCGTTACGCACTCGTACGATTGCGAGGCAGGCAGGCAGGCAGGCAGGCAGGCAGGCAGGCGCAAGCGCGCGTCCGGTTACGGCAGACGAAGGCAGCAGGCACCTTCGACGCATCACTTAGGAGGCATCGAAACGATTCGACGACGACGACGACGACGACGGACTCCTGCTCCTCCTCCTCCTCCTCGCAGGTTACGCACTGAGCTTCCGAGGCGCGCGTCCGGCGACGGCAGACGAAGGCCGGCGACGCTCCTCTTAACGTGTGACACTTGAATCCTGTTCGTGTAACAAGCTTTGCTTTTTTGGAGAAATTTCATGCCAACCGATACGGAAAGTGTGCGAAGAGCATAGAAATGACATTAGAACGACAACTGATGGCTTCAATTCGGTTTTCGAATTGTATTTTTCGAATTTTATTCGACAACATCGGCCACCAGCCACACGTACCGCTGCGACGAGCAGTGCCGAGGCGCACGACGCGCGTCCGGCTACGGCAAACGAAGCAAAGCCGCCTTCTCCGCGCGCGGTGTCACTTAGGCATATCGAAACGATTCGACGGACTCGCGCCGTTACGCACTCGTACGATTGCGAGGCAGGCAGGCAGGCAGGCAGGCAGGCAGGCAGGCGCAAGCGCGCGTCCGGTTACGGCAGACGAAGGCAGCAGGCACCTTCGACGCATCACTTAGGAGGCATCGAAACGATTCGACGACGACGACGACGACGACGGACTCCTGCTCCTCCTCCTCCTCCTCGCAGGTTACGCACTGAGCTTCCGAGGCGCGCGTCCGGCGACGGCAGACGAAGGCCGGCGACGCTCCTCCCAACGTGTGACACTTGAATCCTGTTCGTGTAACAAGCTTTGCTTTTTTGGAGAAATTTCATGCCAACCGATACGGAAAGTGTGCGAAGAGCATAGAAATGACATTAGAACGACAACTGATGGCTTCAATTCGGTTTTCGAATTGTATTTTTCGAATTTTATTCGACAACATCGGCCACCAGCCACACGTACCGCTGCGACGAGCAGTGCCGAGGCGCACGACGCGCGTCCGGCTACGGC
>CAWVQA010001047.1:0-15000 GCA_963932145.1 Acanthosepion lycidas | reverse complement strand
GCCCCGACCCGAAAACCGCCGCCCGCCGCGTACCGCCGAAAACCGCCTACCCCCAACCCTGCGACCCCGCACCCACACCCGAGCTCGCGCACGACCGCGACGCCGCAACGCCGACGGACCGCTACGACACCTTGAACCCGCGCCGCAAAGCGCGAACGGAGCGAACGCTACAGCCCCGTACCGGTTCCTCGCTTCGCGCGGGCACGGCCCGACCGACCCGGTCCTCGGAGCCAATCCTTCTTCCGAAGGTACGGATCCATTTTGCCGACTTCCCTTACCTACATTGATGCCATCGACGAGAGGCTGTACACCTTGGAGACCTGCTGCGGATGGTGGGTACGGACCGACTCGAGAGCTGCGAAAACCGGACCCGGATTTTCCAGGGCCGCCGAAAGCGCACCGGACGCCGCCCGAGCCGCGGCGCTCTACAGGTACCTTTTCCGTATCTCCGGACGAGCCGATTCCACGGACACGGTCCTTTACGAAGAAGAGAGAACTCTTCCCGGGGCTCTCGGCGACGTCTCCGGGCTCGCTTGCGTCACCGCGGTTTCGCCCGAGAAGCGACGAGACGCCACCGACATCGCTGCCAGCAGCGCCGCCACCCCCGGGCACTCTCCGAGTCCGGGTTCGGGAATATTAACCCGATTCCCTTTCGACGGAAGGCCGGCCGCTCGTTGCGTTTACGGTGTTCGCGCGCGACTTACGGATCCGGCGCCTTTCGGGAAGACTTTCGCCTGCGTCTTAGGACCGACTGACCCGTGCTCGACCGCCGTTGGCACGGAACCCTTCTCCACTTCGGTCTTCGAAGGTCTCGTTCGAATATTTGCTACTACCACCGAGATCTGCACCCGCGGTCGGCTCCACCCGGGCTCGCGCCCTAGGCTTCCGTGCTCACCGCGGCGCCCTCCTACTCGTCGCGGCATCGGTCAGGCGCGCGTAATTCCAGCGCAAGCGCTCCTCGCCGCGACGGTCCGGCATCGGTCCGTCGCTCCAGCGCCATCCATTTTCGGGGCCGGTCGATTCGGCAGGTGAGTTGTTACACACTCCTTAGCGGATTCCGACTTCCGTGGCCACCGTCCTGCTGTCTATATCGACCGACACCCTTTCGGGGATCTCATGGGCGCGCGTTAGGCACCTTAGCCGGACGTTTGGTTCATCCCACAGCGCCAGTTCTGCTTACCAAAAGTGGCCCACTTGGCATTCGCATTCGTTTCTGCCGCCGCCGCCGCCGAGACGACGACGACAGAGCGGTGGGACGGCTCCGTATTCGGGAGAGTCGACCCGTTCCACCCGTTCCGAGTTCGAGAGTAGGTCGAGGCCGTGAACGGCCCCGGGGCCTCCAATCGTTCGCTTTACCGGATGGAATTGCGACGATCGAACGCCAGCTATCCTGAGGGAAACTTCGGAGGGAACCAGCTACTAGACGGCTCGATTGGTCTTTCGCCCCTACACCCGGTTCCGACGATCGATTTGCACGTCAGAGGCGCTTCGGACTTCCACCAGAGTTTCCTCTGGCTTCATCCCGACCGGGCGTGGATCGCCATCTTTCGGGTCCCTGGCCGCTCGCTACGCCAGAGTCGGCCGAGTCGTACTCGGAGAAAAAAATTACCGACCCGGGGGTGATGCGCCCGCGCGCAGCGCCTAAACTCGACGACCTAAATCGTGACTAGTTCAAGCCGCGGGATCTCACCGGTGGGCGGTGGGAGGAAAGTTTGAGGCTGCAACCCCGCGAAAGACCCCCCCGTGAGTTTTTCCCCCCGCCACAAGCGCCCGAGCCTCCTGCGTCATCTCCCGGCGACGGGAAAATCGTTGAGGAACCGATACGGGACGGACGGAGGAAAAGGGGGAAGCCGACGACGGACGAAGACGGCAAGCGCCGGCGGAATCGGGCACGGCTAGGCAGGCGGAAGGAAGCGAGAAACTCCCCGCCGGAACCGCTTTCGCCGCGACACCTCTCCCGGAACCGGTGCCCTCCCACGCGCTCTCTCGCTTTCGCTGCGCCTTCGGGGTTCTTCGTGGCCCCTACGACTCGCGAACGGCCAGGACTCCTCGGTCCGTGTTTCAAGACGGGTCGGGTGGGTTGCCGATGCACGTCGCGGACCCGAGGTGACGGGCGGCACAGAGCGTGACGCCGACCTACCGCGCCGGCAGTGCCCTCCCGCGCGCCCAGATTTTTGACGTCCGGACGCGGAGAAGACGACGCGACGAGACGACGTCGCGCGCCGGCACGGGAATCGGCGCGGCCGCCGCCGGCTTCGAGGCTCCCGCGAACACTGTCCCGCGCGCGCCCGAGACGGTGGGGCGCCGAGGAGCGCGCGAAGCGCCGCGCGGATCGTCCGACGGGAAGAAACCGGTTCGCCACGTGTAACGGATCGCGTTTTCGTTTCCTCCGTCCCCGGCAGAAGGGGGCAGTACGCTCGCGGGCCCGACAGAAGACGCCTCCGCCGCCCCCCGAGGTGGGGGAGGGTGGAGTTTAGAGTGCGACTTCCGCCTACGGACACCGCGCGTCGACCTGCACGCCGGGAACGGGTCGCGACGACGGACCGGAGGGGAAGTGCGTCCGGTGCCGGCCGTGCGGATGTGAGCGTCGCGCCGAAGGCGCCCGCGCCATATGATGCCGAGCGAAGAAGAAGGTGGCGGGTGATCGCGAGGAATGGAGAGGAGGAGCCACGACGGCAGCGACGGCGGCCACGGCGGCAGCAGCAGCAGCAGCGACGCGAATCGCCGCCACAGCGGCGGCAGCAGCGACAGCGGCGACCGCCGCGCTCTCCTCGTTCCCCGCGGCCCGTCTCTCCCGTCGGCGACGCGAGCGCAAAAGCAGAATCCGGTGGGCGACGAGGGGGACGAGTTTGCAGGCAGAGCCAACAAGACAGCGACACACCCCCGCCGGTGACCCCCGGAACGACGTCCGCGCCGGCCTGTGATGGGCGCCGCCGCCCGGAACAAAAATGCCCGAGCAAGCAACCAAATCGAGTTTGGGCCACGTTCGGCAGCACCGGACTGAGTCCCCCCGCGATCGCGGTGAGCGGTCCCACCCGTTTACCCCTGGGCGGTTTCACGTTCTCTTGAACTCTCTCTCCAAAGTTCTTTTCAACTTTCCCTCACGGTACTTGTCGACTATCGGACTCGTCCCGGTATTTAGCCTTGGATGGAGCTTACCACCCGATTTGGGCTGCGTTCCCAAGCAACCCGACTCTCGGATCGAAGGCCGTCGCTCGCCGTCCGCACCGAATGGGCCTGGCACCCGCCGCGGGCGGCCCCGATCGAGGGAACTCCGAACTACGCGAGACGAAAACGAGCGGCTGCCTTCGACCCATGCGCCACACGTCCCGAAGCCGTTTACTTGCGACGGGATTCGGCGTTGGGCTTCTCCCGGTTCACTCGCCGTTACTAAGGGAATCCCGGTTGGTTTCTTTTCCTCCGCTTAGCGATATGCTTAAGTTCAGCGGGTCGTCTCGTCCGAGCCGAGGGCGGCGGTGTTTTTTGCGTTTTGTGATGCAAGAAAAACAAAAACGACGCGACCATGCACAAAAGACGGCGTTGTGCGTCGGCGGCGGCGGCGGCGGCGGCGGCGGCAGAGACTGGCTTCGAGACGCCCAAGGTTTGTATTTCGACCTCCGAGAGCGAAACGATGCTGCCCCGCAACTCCGCGTTGGTCGTAAGTCATCGTCTTGCAATCAACGACTGCTCGCGGTCGTAACGGAAGCGACCCCGCGGTCTGCAAGCGGGAGACGAAGGTAGGAAGAGGAGACCCTCCTGCGACGTCCCGGTTTCCTCCGCGCGAGAAAAGGCAATTCTTTCCGGAAAGAAAGAAAGACGCGGGGGACGGTGAGATGCCTCTCCACTTTATCGAGCGAGAAGACATGCCATTTTCCGCCTCTCGACCGGACGGGGCCCCGAGACAAGGGATCTCGAGGCCGCAATGTGCGTTCGAGGTGTCGATGTTCACTGAGTCCTGCAATTCGCATCAGTTCTCGCGGCTGGCCGCGCTCTTCATCGACGGACGAGCCGAGTGATCCCCCGTCCAGGGTTTTTTGTTTGTTTTATTTATTTATTTTTGCGGCAAGTTTAAAAATGTGTGCGAGAAAGAGGAGCAAGGAGGCCGAGACGTTGCGCCCGCGCGCGCGACCGAAGCGGTACTAGTCCACAGCAGACTGGCACCTCGGCAACTACCACAATTTTGTCGAGGACATTGACGGCGGCGTGGACCGGACACGTCACCACGTCGACTTAGGCGGCAGACGGACGCGTGGCGGCGGCATCCGTCTCGCGATCGTGGCTGGCAGTGGCGGCCCCTCGAATCGCGTGCACGTCTAACCGTACTCGACCTCCACTCACAGGGCGGGGACGTAGAAGCGGCGGCACATGAAAACGGAGTGGCTGGACGTAATACGGCTCGAGACGGGCGCCCATCTCGCGCAGAGAGCAGAGGATATTTGCGTCGGACGAGTAGTTAGGAGCAGCAAGCAGCAGAAGCAGCAAACAGACGCAAGGAGGCGGGCCGTCCATGCGACGGTGGCGCGGCCAATTCGGCGGCCTGCTGCAGCTGCCGCGGAACGAGCGTAAACTGCCCTACGTTTTTCGCCGACTAATAACGTGCTTCCCGCGACCGACCAAGCACTCCCGACGGCGGTACACGCACGCTACGAGTCCCGACCGACGAGTAGTCTCCCGGAGACGGCGGGGAGAACAGAGAGCGACCCGTCGGCGTTTCGAAAAAGAAAGCAAGCAAAACAGCGAAGACGACGCATGTCATCGATAATGATCCTTCCGCAGGTTCACCTACGGAAACCTTGTTACGACTTTTACTTCCTCTAAACGATCGGGTTCGGTCGTCTTCTCCAGGCATCGAACGCCGAGGCGAGTACGACACGCGCGGGAAACGACGGCGGCAAAACCGCCGCCGCTGCGCCACGTGCACGCTGCCCGGCGGCGGCGTCGTCGGCCAGATCCGAGGACCTCACCGGACCGTTCGATCGGTAGTAGCGACGGGCGGTGTGTACAAAGGGCAGGGACGTGATCGACGCGGGCTGTTGACCCGCGCCTACCGGGAATTCCTCGTTCACGGGGTTGGTTACAGGCCCCGATCCCTATCACGGGAGGTGGTTAAGAGGTTTCCCGACCCTCTCGGGCCGGGGCGAAGTCCCCGCTGATACCTCCAGTGTAGCGCGCGTGCGGCCCCGGACATCTAAGGGCATCACAGACCTGTTATCGCTCCGCCTCGTGTGGCTTTCTGCCACCCGTCCCTCTAAGAAGTGCGTGAGAAAACCGACCCGGACCCGGGCGCTGCGATGAACGCCGAGCCCGCCGTTGAATAAACACACACATCGGCGCACTAGTTAGCAGGCCGGAGTCTCGTTCGTTATCGGAATCAACCAGACGGATCGCTCCACCAACTAAGAACGGCCATGCACCACCACCCACCGAATCGAGAAAGAGCTATCGATCTGTCAATCCTACCGGTGTCCGGACCGGGTGAGTTTTCCCGTGTTGAGTCAAATTAAGCCGCAGGCTCCACTCCTGGTGGTGCCCTTCCGTCAATTCCTTTAAGTTTCAGCTTTGCAACCATACTCCCCCCGGAACCGAACTCTGGTTTCCCGCAGGCTACCCGCCGGGTCATGGAAGCGAACGCCGGCGGATCGCCGGTCGGCATCGTTTACGGTCGGAACTACGACGGTATCTGATCGTCTTCGAACCTCCGACTTTCGCTCTTGATCGAGGAAAACGTGCTTGCCACACGCCATCGCTGCAGTTCGTCTTGCGACGATCCAAGAATTTCACCTCTAACGTCGCAATACGAGTGGCCCCGACCGCTCCCTTCGATCATTGCCTCGCCGTAGACGGAGACCGACAGACGTAGACGAGGCCCTCTTCCATCATTCCATGCTTATCGTATGCAAGCTTGAACAGCCCGCTCTGAGCACTCTAATTTTTTCAAAGTGAACGTACCGGCCGCCGCGGACACTCGGTCAAGAGCACCCTTGGAGGAGAAACCGCCGACCGCGCACGCGCGCAAAACGGACGCGAAGATTAGACGCGGAGGTAGGTAGAGCAGGGCCCGAGGGAAGACTGGAGGACGAGAGGGAAGAGGAGGCCACCGCGCGGAAGTTAAACAGCGGCAGGGAAAAGCGTCCCCTCGCGGGCGACAACGCGAGACGGAGGCGACGCGACGCACGCCCACCCGCCCCCCCTTTAGGCGACGACGGCGACGCAGACGACGAGTGAACGCCGCTGGCCGCCGCCGACAGGGGGGTTGGGGAAAAGCGAAACGCCGCGCTTGACCGCAACCGCCTTTAGACCGCGCCGCGCGCCGAAACGGAACGAAAACCCCGGGCGCCGCTGCACCGCAGACGGCGACGCTCGCTGGACTCCCCCCACGCAACCTCCGCGGCAAACCCGTCGGAAAGACACCTGCTACTCCCCCGCGTAACTTCGCCGGCAGGACCGCGTGGCGGATGTGCAAGCGGTTGACACCGGCGGAAAGGGCCGGGAATGCGCACGGACGACCAAAGTCAACGACGGACGATGGCGCCGCCGCCCCGGGGCCGCGAACGCGACCACGAACCCGAGTTCGGACTACGAGCTTTTTAACCGCAACAACTTTAATATACGCTACCGGAGCTGGAATTACCGCGGCTGCTGGCACCAGACTTGCCCTCCGGTTGGTCCTCGTTAACGGATTTGAAGTGTACTCATTCCGATCGCGGGGCCTCGACAGAGTCCCGCGTCGTTATTTTTCGTCACTACCTCCCCGTGCCGGGAGTGGGTAATTTGCGCGCCTGCTGCCTTCCTTGGATGTGGTAGCCGTTTCGCATGCTCCCTCTCCGGAATCGAACCCCGATTCCCCGTTACCCGTAGTAACCACGGTAGGCACTTAACCGACCGTCGACAGTTGATAGGGCGGACCCTCGAGAGACCCGTCGCCAGGCGTGAAAGCCAGTGCGATCGACCAGTGAGTTATCCAGAGTCACCAAAGCGGAGCGCGCCGCCCTTTGGCCCCGCCGCGAAACGCCGCCCGACGGCCGCCGCTCACCACCCAGAGGGAACAAGACGACGACCACGACGACGGCGACCACGACGAGAGGACGGAATGACGCGCATCGGTCTCAGTCTAATATGTAGCGCCGCGACCCGTAACGGTCGACGCGGGTGCCCACGCGCGTGACGGCACGCAGGCGACGACGACGCGCCGACCGATCGCGGCCTGTGTCACATGTATTAGCTCTAGAATTGCCACAGTTATCCATCGCCTCCGAGGAGGATTACGTCCCGAGGATTAGGTCCGGTTCCTGAGCCATTCGCGGTTTCGCCCGTTCTAATGCGTGGCGTGAACTTACACTTGCATGGCTTAAGCTTTGAGACAAGCATATGACTACTGGCAGGATCAACCAGGTATCGTTCTTTTTTTGCGTGCTCGCGTTCGGCTCGTCAACGGCGGCAACGACGAAGACGAACGCCGGTCGGGAGGCGGCGGCGGCGCAACCGACGCCTGGCTTTCCTGCTTTCTTCGGCGGCAAGTTTGGCGTGCGTAAGAAGGAAGAAGCGAGTCTTTTACGACACCATCACGTGCAGTAGCAGGGCCGGCGGCGGCGGCGGCGGCGGCGGCGTACCTCCCGGCTTTGATCGTTAAAAAGACGTTTCTTTTACGGCGCTTTCAAGTTTTTCGCATCGTCGACACGCGGCGCCGGCGTGAGAGACGCGAAGTCTTTCGAAAGCCGAAGGAGAGACGAGAAGGCTGTGTCGTGTGGGAGAAGGAGGAGGAGGCGCAACGACGACGACGACGACGACGACAGTTCCACCGAAACCGAAGGATCGAGTGACGAACGGAAACGAAATCGTTCGCCGGCACCGGTCGAGCGAGCGAGCGTTCCGGGAGGAGATCGCCATTTAACCGACGAGCAGTAGCCGCGTGTCTCGCGACGGAGACGAGCCAGACGGTGGTAGACAAAAGGCTGCTTCCGAGGACGACGACGACGACTACAACGAGAAGGCGGTCGGTTGAAGAAGGCGGGCGACACCCAGAACTTTCGACTGCGCCGAGACGGTGTCTGGACGTCCGAGAATTGCGTGGAGAATAGACACGTTAGTAGCGGACCGAAAGTTTGGCAGGAAACTGCGAAGGCGGCGGCGGCGGCGGAAGACGGACGAAGAAACATTCGACGTCCCGGCGTGTCCCCCACCGAAACCAGCAGCGGCAGCAGCAGCTTCCCGGTGTCTGTCGCAACGAACGAGCTACTGCCCTGACGGAGCCGCGGGTCGGCGGTGTCATCGCGGATAGAGGTGGACAGATCTTCGCGACGCGTACACGGTCCGTCAATCTGTTTTCCCGACGCGTAAGAAAGCGGCCAAGACACGCGGGGAAGAACAGCTCTCGGCGGCGGCGGCGATTCGATTCGTGACCGACGAAACGACAACCTGGAAGGCGGCGGGCTAACGATGGAGATGTCGCACGCGCGTGCGCACACTCAAACACACACACACAACAGCGCTTTCGAACAACCCTCATTCCTGATCGCATTACAAACGAACGAGTCCGATTCGAGCACCGAGTCGCAAGGACTTTCGACGCAAGTATCAATCACTGAAGGGAGCGCTTGGACGGGACGCGAGGAATACTCCACGACATGTCTCCGTCGACCGAAATGACCTCCGGGTTTGGACATGCACGACTGGAAATGCGGACGGCAAACGACAAATCATCGACTAGCACGGGACCAGACAAAAGCAACGGACGACACCGACCACGAAGACTACAACTTCATCATCGACGAGTGTGTAACGGCTGCGGCGGCGGCGGCGGCGGCGGCGGTGGCGAGTGATTCGACGTAGCCGGCACTAGAAGAAACCACAAATACGGCGGCCAACCGGTGAAACGCACGCGCACAAACGTACCGTCAGGAAACGCGATGATTCAGCTGCGGAGGGGGCGGCGGCGGCGGCGGTGTCAAAGGCGGCGGCTGCTGATGCTGCTGATGGCCATGCGAACGCGTTCACGGATCAAATATCCGACCTTAGTGCCATCTACCGGCGAACGGAAGAAGACGTTGTCGAAAGATTCTTCGGTAGGGAATGCGGTACGCGAAGAAATGGAACAAAAAGACGACGTGCGAGTGTTGGCAGCACTGTCCCCTAACATCTGCCCGCCGTGTCACGATGGATACCCCCCACGACATACGGCAAGCGATAAAGGGTTACATCTGAAGCAGGCAGATGCGGCGAGGGAGCGAGCCAAGTGGTTTGTCCTGGAGCAGAGTATTCGAACAGTTGTTCGTAGAGAACGCTAATCGCGAGAGTAGTCGTTCTCCTGGGAAGCTGGTGCGAATACGCTTCCTACTCCGAAGGAATGCCGGCAAAGGCGAAAACGGCTTCGACGGCACGATGACGGTGAGGACCGCCGCGGTGGCAAGAAGAGCAAACAGATCAGCGAAAGTTAAGGCAAAAGCGAGAGAAAGCACATAGAACACGCGCGGCAGCGAAAGGCTGAGGCCTAAGCCGACGCGAGGCGCAAATTGCCGTCTCCGCGACGCTAACCGAACAAGCGAGCTCTTCCTACCAACTTATACTTTGAAACCTATTCGTGTAACAACCTTTGCTTTTTTTAAAAATTTCATACTAATCAATACAGAAACTATGTGAAAAGCATAGAAACAACATTAGAATAACAATTGATGGGTTTAATTTGGTTTTTCAAATTTTATTTTTTGAATTTTTTCAAGAAATGTCGAAAGTTGGCACTTGTCAAAGAGATTGGTCCGACGAGCCGAGCCACGCGCGTCCGGCTACGGCAAACGATGGACTTCGACGAACTTAGCATTACGGCAGTCCGGCGGCGGCTACGGCAAGCGAGGGAAGGCCTTCGGCGAATTTAACGAGACGGACGGACGGACGCACATACATTCTAAGGGGCATTACGCGAGTCCGGCTACGGCAAACGAAGCAAGGCCTTCGCGCGGTGTCACTTAGGCATATCGAAACGATTCGACGGACTCGCCGTTACGCACTCGTACATTGCGAGGCAGGCAGGCAGGCAGGCAGGCAACCTTCGTCGTATCACTTAGGAGGCATCGAAACGATTCGACGACGGACTCGCAGGTTACGCACTGAGCTTCCGAGGCGCGCGTCCGGCGACGGCAGACGAAGGCCGGCGACGCTCCTCCCAACGGGTGACACTTGAATGCTGTTCGTGTAACAACCTTTGCTTTTTTTGAGAAATTTCATGCCAACCGATACGGAAGGTGTGCGAAGAGCATAGAAACGACATTAGAACGACAACTGATGGCTTCAATTCGGTTTTCGAATTTTATTTTTCGAATTTTATTCAACAACATCGGCCACCAGCCACACGCACCGCTGCGACGAGCAGTGCCGAGGCGCACGACGCGCGTCCGGCTACGGCAAACGAAGCAAAGCCGCCGCCTTCTTCGCGCGCGGTGTCACTTAGGCATATCGAAACGATTCGACGGACTCGCGCCGTTACGCACTCGTAAGATTGCGAGGCAGGCAGGCAGGCAGGCGCAAGCGCGCGTCCGGTTACGGCAGACGAAGGCAGCAGCAGGCACCTTCGACGCATCACTTAGGAGGCATCGAAACGATTCGACGACGACGACGACGGACTCCTCCTCCTACTCGTCGCAGGTTACGCACTGAGCTTCCGAGGCGCGCGTCCGGCGACGGCAGACGAAGGCCGGCGACGCTCCTCCCAACGGGTGACACTTGAATGCTGTTCGTGTAACAACCTTTGCTTTTTTTGAGAAATTTCATGCCAACCGATACGGAAGGTGTGCGAAGAGCATAGAAACGACATTAGAACGACAACTGATGGCTTCAATTCGGTTTTCGAATTTTATTTTTCGAATTTTATTCAACAACATCGGCCACCAGCCACACGCACCGCTGCGACGAGCAGTGCCGAGGCGCACGACGCGCGTCCGGCTACGGCAAACGAAGCAAAGCCGCCGCCTTCTTCGCGCGCGGTGTCACTTAGGCATATCGAAACGATTCGACGGACTCGCGCCGTTACGCACTCGTAAGATTGCGAGGCAGGCAGGCAGGCAGGCGCAAGCGCGCGTCCGGTTACGGCAGACGAAGGCAGCAGCAGGCACCTTCGACGCATCACTTAGGAGGCATCGAAACGATTCGACGACGACGACGACGACGACGACGGACTCCTCCTCCTACTCGTCGCAGGTTACGCACTGAGCTTCCGAGGCGCGCGTCCGGCGACGGCAGACGAAGGCCGGCGACGCTCCTCCCAACGGGTGACACTTGAATGCTGTTCGTGTAACAACCTTTGCTTTTTTTGAGAAATTTCATGCCAACCGATACGGAAGGTGTGCGAAGAGCATAGAAACGACATTAGAACGACAACTGATGGCTTCAATTCGGTTTTCGAATTTTATTTTTCGAATTTTATTCAACAACATCGGCCACCAGCCACACGCACCGCTGCGACGAGCAGTGCCGAGGCGCACGACGCGCGTCCGGCTACGGCAAACGAAGCAAAGCCGCCGCCTTCTTCGCGCGCGGTGTCACTTAGGCATATCGAAACGATTCGACGGACTCGCGCCGTTACGCACTCGTAAGATTGCGAGGCAGGCAGGCAGGCAGGCGCAAGCGCGCGTCCGGTTACGGCAGACGAAGGCAGCAGCAGGCACCTTCGACGCATCACTTAGGAGGCATCGAAACGATTCGACGACGACGACGACGGACTCCTCCTCCTACTCGTCGCAGGTTACGCACTGAGCTTCCGAGGCGCGCGTCCGGCGACGGCAGACGAAGGCCGGCGACGCTCCTCCCAACGGGTGACACTTGAATGCTGTTCGTGTAACAACCTTTGCTTTTTTTGAGAAATTTCATGCCAACCGATACGGAAGGTGTGCGAAGAGCATAGAAACGACATTAGAACGACAACTGATGGCTTCAATTCGGTTTTCGAATTTTATTTTTCGAATTTTATTCAACAACATCGGCCACCAGCCACACGCACCGCTGCGACGAGCAGTGCCGAGGCGCACGACGCGCGTCCGGCTACGGCAAACGAAGCAAAGCCGCCGCCTTCTTCGCGCGCGGTGTCACTTAGGCATATCGAAACGATTCGACGGACTCGCGCCGTTACGCACTCGTAAGATTGCGAGGCAGGCAGGCAGGCAGGCGCAAGCGCGCGTCCGGTTACGGCAGACGAAGGCAGCAGCAGGCACCTTCGACGCATCACTTAGGAGGCATCGAAACGATTCGACGACGACGACGACGACGACGACGGACTCCTCCTCCTACTCGTCGCAGGTTACGCACTGAGCTTCCGAGGCGCGCGTCCGGCGACGGCAGACGAAGGCCGGCGACGCTCCTCCCAACGGGTGACACTTGAATGCTGTTCGTGTAACAACCTTTGCTTTTTTTGAGAAATTTCATGCCAACCGATACGGAAGGTGTGCGAAGAGCATAGAAACGACATTAGAACGACAACTGATGGCTTCAATTCGGTTTTCGAATTTTATTTTTCGAATTTTATTCAACAACATCGGCCACCAGCCACACGCACCGCTGCGACGAGCAGTGCCGAGGCGCACGACGCGCGTCCGGCTACGGCAAACGAAGCAAAGCCGCCGCCTTCTTCGCGCGCGGTGTCACTTAGGCATATCGAAACGATTCGACGGACTCGCGCCGTTACGCACTCGTAAGATTGCGAGGCAGGCAGGCAGGCAGGCAGGCAGGCAGGCGCAAGCGCGCGTCCGGTTACGGCAGACGAAGGCAGCAGCAGGCACCTTCGACGCATCACTTAGGAGGCATCGAAACGATTCGACGACGACGACGGACTCCTCCTCCTACTCGCAGGTTACGCACTGAGCTTCCGAGGCGCGCGTCCGGCGACGGCAGACGAAGGCCGGCGACGCTCCTCCCAACGGGTGACACTTGAATGCTGTTCGTGTAACAACCTTTGCTTTTTTTGAGAAATTTCATGCCAACCGATACGGAAGGTGTGCGAAGAGCATAGAAACGACATTAGAACGACAACTGATGGCTTCAATTCGGTTTTCGAATTTTATTTTTCGAATTTTATTCAACAACATCGGCCACCAGCCACACGCACCGCTGCGACGAGCAGTGCCGAGGCGCACGACGCGCGTCCGGCTACGGCAAACGAAGCAAAGCCGCCGCCTTCTTCGCGCGCGGTGTCACTTAGGCATATCGAAACGATTCGACGGACTCGCGCCGTTACGCACCTCGTAAGATTGCGAGGCAGGCAGGCAGGCAGGCAGGCAGGCAGGCGCAAGCGCGCGTCCGGTTACGGCAGACGAAGGCAGCAGCAGGCACCTTCGACGCATCACTTAGGAGGCATCGAAACGATTCGACGACGACGACGGACTCCTCCTCCTACTCGCAGGTTACGCACTGAGCTTCCGAGGCGCGCGTCCGGCGACGGCAGACGAAGGCCGGCGACGCTCCTCCCAACGGGTGACACTTGAATGCTGTTCGTGTAACAACCTTTGCTTTTTTTGAGAAATTTCATGCCAACCGATACGGAAGGTGTGCGAAGAGCATAGAAACGACATTAGAACGACAACTGATGGCTTCAATTCGGTTTTCGAATTTTATTTTTCGAATTTTATTCAACAACATCGGCCACCAGCCACACGCACCGCTGCGACGAGCAGTGCCGAGGCGCACGACGCGCGTCCGGCTACGGCAAACGAAGCAAAGCCGCCGCCTTCTTCGCGCGCGGTGTCACTTAGGCATATCGAAACGATTCGACGGACTCGCGCCGTTACGCACTCGTAAGATTGCGAGGCAGGCAGGCAGGCAGGCAGGCGCAAGCGCGCGTCCGGTTACGGCAGACGAAGGCAGCAGCAGGCACCTTCGACGCATCACTTAGGAGGCATCGAAACGATTCGACGACGACGACGACGACGACGACGGACTCCTCCTCCTACTCGTCGCAGGTTACGCACTGAGCTTCCGAGGCGCGCGTCCGGCGACGGCAGACGAAGGCCGGCGACGCTCCTCCCAACGGGTGACACTTGAATGCTGTTCGTGTAACAACCTTTGCTTTTTTTGAGAAATTTCATGCCAACCGATACGGAAGGTGTGCGAAGAGCATAGAAACGACATTAGAACGACAACTGATGGCTTCAATTCGGTTTTCGAATTTTATTTTTCGAATTTTATTCAACAACATCGGCCACCAGCCACACGCACCGCTGCGACGAGCAGTGCCGAGGCGCACGACGCGCGTCCGGCTACGGCAAACGAAGCAAAGCCGCCGCCTTCTTCGCGCGCGGTGTCACTTAGGCATATCGAAACGATTCGACGGACTCGCGCCGTTACGCACTCGTAAGATTGCGAGGCAGGCAGGCAGGCAGGCGCAAGCGCGCGTCCGGTTACGGCAGACGAAGGCAGCAGCAGGCACCTTCGACGCATCACTTAGGAGGCATCGAAACGATTCGACGACGACGACGACGGACTCCTCCTCCTACTCGTCGCAGGTTACGCACTGAGCTTCCGAGGCGCGCGTCCGGCGACGGCAGACGAAGGCCGGCGACGCTCCTCCCAACGGGTGACACTTGAATGCTGTTCGTGTAACAACCTTTGCTTTTTTTGAGAAATTTCATGCCAACCGATACGGAAGGTGTGCGAAGAGCATAGAAACGACATTAGAACGACAACTGATGGCTTCAATTCGGTTTTCGAATTTTATTTTTCGAATTTTATTCAACAACATCGGCCACCAGCCACACGCACCGCTGCGACGAGCAGTGCCGAGGCGCACGACGCGCGTCCGGCTACGGCAAACGAAGCAAAGCCGCCGCCTTCTTCGCGCGCGGTGTCACTTAGGCATATCGAAACGATTCGACGGACTCGCGCCGTTACGCACTCGTAAGATTGCGAGGCAGGCAGGCAGGCAGGCGCAAGCGCGCGTCCGGTTACGGCAGACGAAGGCAGCAGCAGGCACCTTCGACGCATCACTTAGGAGGCATCGAAACGATTCGACGACGACGACGACGA
>CAWVQA010001045.1:10000-27500 GCA_963932145.1 Acanthosepion lycidas | reverse complement strand
CATTTTGTTTACTCTCTCCGAATGTCCAGTGCCATCTTGTCAGGCGAAAGAACAGAAGGAAGAACTACTGAACTACGCTCTGCTACTTTACCGGGATATCCACTGCTAACCTGAACAACGTTTCCCTACTGTCTTCGAAATATTCACTGCTAACCTCTGGATTCTATACTCAAAGACGACCGTCATCATGAATTAAACCATATTCTAAGGCCAACATTAGGTAATTTAAGACACTGGTTTGTGATTCTATCGCTAAAATAGACTTATTTTAATAGCAAATATTTGAAAAAAATACAATCGATTTTGTTGAAAAGTTCACTCATTAAAAAAAAGTTGAGTGCCTCTGTGATTAAGGTCTCTGAAGCTTAAGCTTGATTAGTGTCATAGTAGATCCATGACTGATTGGCAGTCAATAAAGATACATTGCTGCTATCGACTTTAAGCACGATACTGTGTTTCCATTGACTTTAAATAAATTACTCAGTTTCCGTTGGAAACAAATTTATATAAGTAAATCGCGAGGCTTTATGTGAAAACATCAGAAACAAATTTATATAAGTAAATCGCGAGGCTTTATGTGAAAACATCAGAATAGAATATAAATGCGCATGCGTCTTGAAAAGAAAATATAAATATCAGTGGACAAAAACCAATGTCTTCTAGGATATTTTTTCCATATTGTCTTTTACAAGTTACTGTAGAAATCCCTCTGATAGATAGAAGGATAGGAAGCGAATCACCTGAATAAACGCAAATCACTGTTTCAACGAAGGCTGCCACTGATTGCGCTAAGTGTCGTCTGTTTACTCAGTAACATAAGTTGGGTGGTGTAGAAGGGCAGCGACTAAGCAAACAGGGAGAATTAAAAGAAGGAGTAAAGAAAAAAAACGTGTGAGAAAGAGACGAAGAATCGATAGAAGATATAAAAGCTGAGTAAGGGAGACAACTGGGAAAATTGTAGGGGAAAAAATGGGGGGAAAATCAAGGATAAATTTAATAAAAAAATGTAAAAATTGAAAAGCAAATTAAGAAGTGTAAATAAACTGAAGACAATACTGTCAAAGAAAAAAGTAGAAAGAAAGAAATGTGAAAGAAAAACTAAAATAAAATGAAGGAAAAAGTTATACGAAACGAAGGGAGTAGGGAAAGAGAGATTGATAGGGAAGAGAGAAGAAATAGAAAGAAAATAAAAAGAGAGAAACAGAAGACAAAAATTGTCGAGAAGAAAGAGAGATGGAAAGAGACAGAATTTTTTTTTAACAAATAAAAGAAACGAGAAACAGAGAAGAAAGTAAAAGGGGGGAGAAAAAGAAACAAATAAAGAAGAAAATTAAAAGAAAAAAATGGGAGATAAGAAGTAAGACTTAAATGAGATTAAACTGAAACGTAGAAAAGAGGGTGATAAAAGAAAAGGAAAGAGTGAAAGAACCATACAAAAAGAGAAATAGAGACGGAAGGGGATGAAACAGAGAAAAGGAAAAAAGACAGGAGGTTAAAGAGAAAAATGAATTATTAGGTTGGTGCGAAAATAATGACGTTTTTTGGCGTTAAAAAATATGTCAAAAACCGTCATTATTTTTGCACCAACCTAATATCAAAAGTAATGGAAGAAATAAGGACGTAGTGATCAAAGAGAAATGGAAATAGAGAGTCAGGAAAACGAGAGTAATACAGCAGTGGAAAAGAGAGAGAAGGAAATAGGGAAAAGTAAAAACCAGAGAAGAAACGGCGGAAATAAAAGGAGAGAGAGAGAAAGAAGAAACAACGAAAAGAAAAAAAAACGAAAAGAAAAAGTAAGAAGAAAAGTAATAAAAGAAAGAAGAATAATTCGTAATGGAGTGTGTCAGGAAACTTTAATGAAGAGAAGACAGAAAACTAAAAAGAAAAGAAGGTAGAAAAATGAGAGAAAAATGAAAGTGAAAGAAAGGAACAATCAAAGAGAGGAAAACAGAAGTGACAGAAAGACACAATCTAAGAGAGGAAAACGGAAGTGACAGAAAGGAACAATCTAATAGAGGAAAAAGGAAGTGACAGAAAGGAACAATCTAATAGACGAAAAAGGAAGTGACAGAAAGGAACAATCTAATAGAGGAAAAAGGAAGTGAGAGAAAGGAACAATCAAAGAGAGGAAAACGGAAGTGAAAGAAAGGCACAATCTAAGAGAGGAAAACGGAAGTGAAAGAAAGGTACAATCTAAGAGAGGAAAATGGAAAAAAAAAAGAGAAGAGAAGAAATTTAGGGGAGCAAAAGAAAGGAAGAATATAAGAGAAGGAAAAAAAAGAAACTGAAAGAAAGACGAAGAAAAGGAGGAACTAATGAATAAACGAAAGAAAATTGAAACGAGAAGTGAATTCGGAAAAGACCAAAACGATTAGCAAAGGCGAATAAATGCAGCAACGAATATAACATCTGCCTTCAGTACGTACTTCAGCCCAATCTGAGAATAAGCTATGGACATTGGGGTGGATGAAAGGCGATGGGACGGAGGAGTAGAGGAAAGAAAGAGCAGCACCATCTCCGCTTCCACCGTCATCAGGCAAACGGCGGCGTAGGTACTGAAGACTCCGACTTCTCAATACGAGGAAATTAACTCTGCCATGCGTTTTACACTTCAGCGATCAGCGTGAATGCCTTCAACAGTCTAGTCAGAGGCGTGCCAAATGAAACATATATCAACACTCCTTCCTCGCCACCCCTTGACAATTTTTGACCAGAGATCCCTGGAAAGGACTGTACAACAGATGCCTGGGGCCGCCAACGGATGGGAGGGTGGATCGGTTAACGGGCCGGAGTTGATGGGGGTTGGAGTGGATGGGGTCGACAATTGCAAAAGGAAAAAGATGGTAAAAACGTAGGGAGTTAAGGAAGGTGGCGGAGAGAAGTGGGGGAGTGTAGAAGTTGCAAGAAAAGAAGTTTTGTGGAACTTTTAAACTCCTTCTTGCTCCTCAATATCGTCTTGATAAAGGACGCACGCCGCTGCTAAGGTTCATATCAACAGAAGTAACGGCGATGCGACGTCGGCGGCAAGGAAATAAATGTAATAGATGATGAAGGTTTTTGGGATGGGATAGGCGGTGGCTGTGGATAGGGGTACAGGACGCGTACCCGGTGGGGTGAACAGTACAAATAAGAATATGAAGAAGAAAGATGATGAAGCTATAAGAGGAAAAAGTAGACGGGATTAAAAGGAATGTCAATCCAGGGGCTAAAATCTTAAACAGATAATCTGAAACGAAAGAAAGGGAAAAAAAGAAAGGCATCGAGCGAGAAAACGACAGAAAGGAAAAAAAGAAAAGCATCGAGCGAGAAAACGAAAGAAAGGGAAAAAAGAAAGGCATCGAACAAGAGAACGACAGAAAGGAAAAAAAGAAAGGCATCGAGCGAGAAAATGACAGAAAGGGAAAAAAAAGAAAGGCATCGGGCGAGAAAAGGACAGAAAGGAAAAAAAGAAAGGCATCGAGCGAGAATATGACAGAAAGGGAAAAAAAAGAAAGGCATCGGGCGAGAAAAGGACAGAAAGGAAAAAAAGAAAGGCATCGAGCGAGAATATGACAGAAAGGGAAAAAAAGAAAGGCATCGAGCGAGAAAAGGACAGAAAGGAAAAAAAGAAAGGCATCGGACGAGAAAACGAAAGAAAATGTATAATAAAAATCAAAAGTAATAGAGAGGTAGGAATAAAACAGAAAATTATATTAAACGAAAAAAGAAATGAGAGTAGTGAAAAAAGAAAAGAAGCAAGAAGATGAAAGAAAGATGTCGGTGTAATGGAACATGAAAGGAGAAGAACGTGAAAGAATAAAAAGGAAGAGAGCAAACATTAGTGAGAAGATAACAAAAAAAAATAACAGGTTAAAAGAAATTAGTAGAAAAAAGGAGAGTAAGGAGAAACGAAATGAGGATGAGAAGGAAAAGAGCAGAGAAGAAGAGAGAATAATGATAAGAAAAAAAAGGAACCAGAATAAAAAAAATAATTGAAAACAGGATGAGAAATTGACATGAAGAAATAAAATAAAAAAACCACCAAGAATATGTAAAAAAAATAGAAATGAGAAGATGAAAGAGGAAGAAAAAAAGAACAACAAGGAGAAAAAGCAGTAGGGCGATATGGGGTGGTGGCGTTGGTAGTAGTAGTAGTAATAATAAGAAGAAGCAGAAAAAGAAGAAGAAAATAAATAGAAAGGTTTTGAAAAAGTTGAAAAAGAAAGGAGAGAATTAAATAAAACCAAAAAAACAAAAACAGACAAGGAAGTTAAAGATTGAAAAAGAAAAAAAAAAGGTACATGGAATAATTAATTGAATGAAGAAAATAGAAAGAATACAGAAAGAAAAAAAATAAATGAAAAGGGGCAAGAAAAAGAGACAATGAAGTCCACTGAACATATTATTCAACATTATTACCACAAACAATACTGACCATACGTCCGGCAAGTGGTCGGCCCACCACAATCTATTCTCTCTTCTAACCCATTTTTTATTACCCGACCACTAACCCTATCGTTCCTTTCTCGGCTTCCTTTTGATCTTCCGACTTTTATTTGTTTATTTATTTATTGCTATATATTTGTCCTGTGGCCCTACTTTTCGGGGGCCCGAGTTATTTATTTCTAAACTTTGAAAAGCATCTAAATCATAAGCCCTCATTCATCGACTTTCACATGCCTAATAAATAATCACAACGTTACCCTACTGATAATCCAGCCACTGAAGCGCTCGCTTTAATATAACTGTTAACGAACAACTCTTGCAAGTTACTGATACTAAGGTCATCCTATAGTGATTCTTTTACACGAAAAGGTCAAAGTTGACTTATTCCGACCAAGTGATGATTCAGCCATATTTTGCAAGGCTACGGGATCGTTATCTGAATTTCTTAAATGAGGAATTATAATTCTTTACATTCGGACGACTGTCTTCATGTTTGTTGTTATTATGACAAAGTTTCGATTGTTGTGCCACCCAGTCTTCATCAGGTGCATGTCGATCCGAGTAGCCTACAAGGAATTTCGAACTGGACATTATTTCATTCATGCAGGGAGTTTGTTCTCGTTCCGTTATCCATGGGCAACCTTAGACTCACTGGAAACAGGGTAAGCAATAACTTAACCGAACTAAATAGAAACAAGGTAAGATATCTCTAGACATGGACAGGTGTTTTGTTTAACTGTCACCTTCAGCGAATTTCAAATTGAACCTTTTAATTAATCTAATGTTCACATTCCACTGATCATGTCTGTCTGTCTGTCTCTCTCTCTCTATATATATATACATATATATAAGCGCTTAGCCTTGGAGTGGGTAGAATGGAGATCGACGTCTTTTAATGGACTCAGAAGTTTTCAATCTGCTAGTCTGAATAGTCTTCAAGAAGCGAGAGCAAGATCTAAAAGGTCATCCAATCTAACAGTGAGCTCATCCCCCAATCCTCACTCTTGCTCAATATGCGGTCTGCTTTGTAAATCACTAGCGGGTCTTAAGTACCACTTAAGATTATCGCACAAAATTTCATAACTGAATCAATTGGTTAAGTTGTCAGATCCTCATACGTCGAAACCGACGGGAGAGTCCATTATATATATATATATATATATATATATGCGCATATTTTCATTGAGACATGTTTCGTTGAGTAATTTAGACATGTTCTGTCTACTTATTTCCGATCCGTTGATATTTGCGGATAAACTTTTTGGTGTCATTATTGAAGGACGAGAGAAAATCGCCGTGTTGATACATAATTCTTTTGTTTACGAGTACTTTTGACATAGCAATGTTTTATGACACCAAAAAGCTCATCTGCGAATATAAAAGGATCCCTTTGAAAATAAGTAGACATAGCGTGTCTAAATTATTCAACGAAACATCTCTCTCTTTCTCACTATAGATAGATAGATAGATAGATAGATAGATAGATAGATAGATAGATAGATAGATAGATATTTAAATCATTAACCTCTATATATATAATTTTTTGTATGAATGATTCATGAATTTTAGATATATATATTAATTTTTACATACGGACAAAACAACTTACACACTACAAAGAAAAATTCTTGTTTCGATGCGCATGCATTTTGACTGGTGAGGACCAAATATAGTCAGCCCATAACCATTTATGGTTCTCACCAGTCGAGATACATGCGCATCGAAACAAGAATGCATCTTTGTAGTGAGTAAGTTGTTTTGTCCGTATGTAAACTGTTTAGCTATTTCTCTCCCTGTTCCCACTGAGTTTAAGTCTGTACTACCCTGTTCAAGGATTGAACTCACAGTTACTATATCAACAATTTCACGGGACAACGCTTTAATCCACGAGGCTATTGTCCCGTGATGAAAACTGGGGAGCATAACGGTCGAAACGTCATGAAGATAACAACAAAAATGAGGACACTCGTATGTTCATTGATCCGGGGGTTTTGTGGTTTATCGACCCTTTTCAGGTTATTTATAGGCAGAAAATATTTTTAGATTACAAGATTTTCTTTTCTGGTTTGAGAAAATAATGTTTTACTGATAAGTCTTACTAATTAACCCACAGCTGGGGGAGAATAGGTGGATTCATGCTATTTGCGCCTAAGTGAATATAACGAACTAAAATGGAATTGAAACTTGACTCTATGATTAACAATTCCGAACCATTATCGATTACACCACCCACGCATCCAAGCTTACAGCACCTGTTTTGTGATGTAAACGAACACTCGTGGGCATTTTCGTAATGCTAGTCGTAGTAGAGACCTTGTAATCGCCGTTGAACAATACTGGTGTCAGACGCCTTCGAATAACACCTGCACTAATAGTACTTGCTCGAAAAGTAACCGCCGAATAGTGAACCGAATAGTAATAGAGAAATAGTGAATAGTATAGAGATAGACGATAGTGTAGGAAGAGAGATCCGTATAGTAATAGAGGATAGAATAGAAATTGCGATCATTTAGACGCCACGCTAATTCCCATATATGTATTTCCCTTATTATCACGTGATTTGCTTATTTCAAATGGGATCGCCTGTGTTTGCTCTCTGGTGATCTGTGTTCAAACTTCAGTGTCGGCAGCGACACTCTATTCCTATATAACAACCTGGTATTCCAAAGTAGCCATCAAGGTATTGGCCAGGCTCACCACTGCTTAGCTTCGGTGATTTTACGGGAACCGGTGTTTCAATGAGATATGGCTGTAAGCCCGCATGTAAATAATATGCATAAGATTATGATATGTCCGGAATTCGAAAGACCACTGGACGGATCTACCTGGTGCGTATTATGCTATGTTTGTATTTCGTAGAGAAAATTATTAAGGAGCAAAAACAATATAGCTGGCCACTCGTATCCGAGAACACTCATCTACTAGGGCGGCTACCCAATCCCTGTTGCAGACGCTCGCTCAGGCGCATTTGTGTTTATTCAAAACCCACAGAGCTCACGTGTATTTTATACTGCAACTATGCAGAGCAGACCTTAGTTACAGTTTCTGGGAAAGAGCGTGTTATCTAGCGTGATCAACAATTTGAACAAGGCCAGAACGCTCAAGCCCTCGGCCACGATGACTTGTGACTTCGTGCCAGCACAGATATCGACGGCCTTTTAATTTGCTCCAAAATCAGATGCGTTTTATTTCATGAAAATAAGCTTTTTTCCCTGAAAATTTTTAAACTGTGTCTTATACTCCCTTGCGATCTATACACAAAGGATTACGGTATGTTCATTGGGGAGGTAGACTGGCATTAACTGGAAGATGGAATAATTACCATTTTTTATATTCTCTACAAAATACACCCAATGTACTGGATAAGGGAATGAGAACAAAATTAAAGGGTTTCATTCAAAATTAATTGAAAGAAATCCAGGTGATATATTGGATAAAATGTCGAGATGGAAACAAAAGAGATGAAGTAACTATTCTGAAACTCTAGAATAGAAAATCTAGTTTTAAAATAAAATGATGTAATTTGTCCATTAATCTTTATAAGATGTGCAGAATACAAAAAGGAAATTGCACAAACTCCTACAGAAGACAGAAAGGAAAGCAAGAAGAAAAGACTAACTATCAATTCTAAGAAGTATGGTTGCCAGCAAGAACAACATTCCAAGAAAAAACCTGACTTAGACATGGAAGCCATGTGCTTGGTGTCTCTAGATTTTTAAAAATATTTTTTTTTTTTTATGTAAAATAATTCTTAAATGACTCTTCTGTTAACTTGGGGTGCATCTGGCTACAATTCAAGGCGTTGAGAAACACTGATTTATAGAAAAGGCACATGGAAGCTACTTTACGGCGAGAGAAATAATAATATTGCTTATTATTCTTTGGGTTTCATCAAGAATCTACAGATATATACGATGGAAAAGTGATTGAAGTCAAGATGCCAGGTCATGACCAATAATATTGCTGATTCTTCTTCAGATTGTATCAAGAACCTATAGATATATACGATGGAAAAGTGACTGAAGCCAAGATGCCAGGTCATGACCAATTGCTGATTCTTCTTTGGAGTTTATCAAGAATCTAGAAAATACATAGGAGAAGCACCGGACCATATTTAGCAGGAATATTCAAAGCATAGGCGAATGGTAGACTTACAGACATGTATAATAGTTTCTGGAGAGAAAAAATGTCTATCACGACACAGTGAACCAAATTTCTTAGACTTAGCAATGGAATTAAGTATTTGGTTTTCTCAATTCCAGTTCTATTGTGAAATGACAATTTTCGTCATTATTGTTCAGCCAGTTATGTGCTATGCATGATACACGCTTAGGCGATCATGTTACCTTTCGATACATGACTGACGAGGCAGTTTTTTTTCCCCGCAGTAGGTTGCCATTTCTTTCTGCGGTAGACCAGTGGCCATTCAAGGCTATAGAGCCTGGTCTGTACTGCTATTTACCCATAGCTGGAGGGGGAGAAGATGAGGATTTATACCTTTCCCTAAGCACGTAAGTGAATGTAATGGATCTAACTGGAATTCGAACTTGGCTCTCCGATATCTCAATCCGAGTCGCGATCCATTACTCCACCGTGAAATATATGGCCAAAATTTCTCCCTTTAGATTTGAAATGCCTAAGAAGCTAAATACCTCCCAATGGAGAAAATTCGGATCTAAACAAAATGAATCATAAATAAATGGCCGCTGAGGAGTAAAAAGAAACAATTTTTTTTGTAAATGCAAAATGTCAAGGATTTCGAACCAAGGTTGCTGTAAATTGGTAATTCATTTGAAACAGGGGCAGTACAAAATGCGCAAAAGATTCGAGAGTAAAATGGTTTCGATTTCAAGTAAGTATTAAGTAAGAGAATCAGTTTAAATACTGTATGGTTCAACAGGTTAAAAGAAAACTTTGAAGTTCTCTGTAAATTCTGAATGTTATCTGATTTCCATCTAAAATCGGTTAAACTGAATGAAACCGATGTAACAGAACAAGAGAAGCTAAAATAGAATTGAAGGTTAAGAACGTGATTTTCATGAGCCGGGACTGAAACGTTTTCAGCCCGACCAAGAAGCCTTTCTCAAGTGATGGAAAGAGGGGGGGTGTAGATAGATAGATAGATAGATAGATAGATAGAAATAGCGAGAGAAAGAGAAAACGAAAGTGAAAGAAAGAGAAAGCGATAGGAAGAAAGAGAAAGCGAAAGAAAGAAAAAATGAGAGAAAGCGAAAGAAAGAAAAAATGAGAGAAAGCGAAAGAAAGAAAAAATGAGAGAAAGCGAAAGAAAGAAAAAATGAGAGAAAGCGAAAGAAAGAAAAAATGAGAGAAAGCGAAAGAAAGAAAAAATGAGAGAAAGCGAAAGAAAGAAAAAATGAGAGAAAGCGAAAGAAAGAAAAAATGAGAGAAAGCGAAAGAAAGAAAAAATGAGAGAAAGCGAAAGAAAGAAAAAATGAGAGAAAGCGAAAGAAAGAAAAAATGAGAGAAAGCGAAAGAAAGAAAAAATGAGAGAAAGCGAAAGAAAGAAAAAATGAGAGAAAGCGAAAGAAAGAAAAAATGAGAGAAAGCGAAAGAAAGAAAAAATGAGAGAAAGCGAAAGAAAGAAAAAATGAGAGAAAGCGAAAGAAAGAAAAAATGAGAGAAAGCGAAAGAAAGAAAAAATGAGAGAAAGCGAAAGAAAGAAAAAATGAGAGAAAGCGAAAGAAAGAAAAAATGAGAGAAAGCGAAAGAAAGAAAAAATGAGAGAAAGCGAAAGAAAGAAAAAATGAGAGAAAGCGAAAGAAAGAAAAAATGAGAGAAAGCGAAAGAAAGAAAAAATGTGAGAAAGCGAAAGAAAGAAAAAATGAGAGAAAGCGAAAGAAAGAAAAAATGAGAGAAAGCGAAAGAAAGAAAAAATGAGAGAAAGCGAAAGAAAGAAAAAATGAGAGAAAGCGAAAGAAAGAAAAAATGAGAGAAAGCGAAAGAAAGAGAAGAAAACAGAAAGCGAAAAAAGAGAAAGCGGAAAAAACAGAAAGCGAAAAAAAAGAGACAAAAAGAAAAAGTGAGATAAAGAGAAAGGGAGAAAAAGAAAGAGAAAGAGAGAAAAAGCAAGAGAAAGAGAAAGAGAGAAAAAGCGAGAGAAAGAGAAAGAGAGAAAAAGCGAGAGAAAGAGAAAGAGAGAAAAAGCGAGAGAAAGAGAGAAAAAGCGAGAAAAAGAGAGAAAAAGCGAGAAAAAGAGAAAGAGAGAAAAAGAAAGAGAAAGAGAGAAAAAGCAAGAAAAAGAGAAAGGAGAAAAAGCGAGAGAAAGAAAAAAAGCGAGAAAAAGAGAAAGGAGAAAAAGCGAGAGAAAGAGAAAGGGAGAAAAAGCGAGAGAAAGAGAAAGGGAGAAAAAGCGAGATAAAGAGAAAGGGAGAAAAAGCGAGATAAAGAGAAAGGGAGAAAAAGCGAGATAAAGAGAAAGGGAGAAAAAGCGAGATAAAGAGAAAGGGAGAAAAAGCGAGATAGAGAGAAAGGGAGAAAAAGCGAGATAAAGAGAAAGGGAGAAAAAGCGAAGGAAAGAGAAAAAGATATAAAGTGAAAGAAAGAGAAAACGAGAGAAAGCGAAGGAAAGGGAAAATGAGAAAAAAATAAAAAAGAGTGGGTAAATGAGAGAAAACGATAGAAAAAAAAACAAGAGAAAGCATAAAAGAAAAAGAGCGAATATAAACGAAAGATAGGGTATAAGAAAAAATTAGGTTGGTGCAAAAATAATGACGTAATAATGTCGTTTTTTGACGTTAAAAAATACGTCAAAAAACGACATTATTACGTCATTATTTTTGCACCTAATAAAAACAAATAGTGAAGTAAGTATAAAAAATAATTAAAAAGAAAAGAGAGAGGTGCAGAAGAAAGTAAGGGTATAAGAAAAAAATAAAAGCAAAAATTGAGGCAAGAAAAAGGAAAGAAAATTAAATTGAAAAGAAAGGAAAAATATGAAAAAGAAAAGGAGTGAGAAGGCGAAAAAAGAAAAAAAAGAAAGGAATAAAGAAAAAGAGTATAGGGAAAATATTAGATTGGTGGAAAAATAATATCGGTTTTTGACGTATTTTTTAACGTCAAAAACCGACATTATTTTTGCACCAACTTAATAAAAGCAAATACGTAAAAATAAAAAAAAAATCATTAAAAAGAAAGGAGAAGGCGCCGAAAAAAATGAGAAGAATGAAAAAAAGAAAGAAAGAAGAAAAGAAAGATAGAGATCGAGACGGAAGAAGAGAAAGCAAACTTGCTTTCGCCATATTATATAACTGTCTTTGTTATCTTTATAATTCTATCTTTGCCGACAATGCTGACACGATGTGAGCCGCCGGCAATAACTGGTGTCATTTCCTGTCCACACCTGCGGTGCGTATGGTGCTCCCTCTAACTTTACGTGGCATACCTTTAATTATCTGGTTCGAATTCTAGACCCTGAATTGACATCAAGATGGAACATGTTTTTCACACTCCATGATCAATTCACTCAATCTGTGTTGCTGTTAAATCCTGTCTTAAATATCATAAAATTCTCTCGGTATTTTAGACTATTAATCCCAGCTCAAGATGCCGAGAAAAAAAAATAGAAAAAAAATATATATTTATATATTTTACACTGCTATGTTAATGGTAATATTAAAATTTTCCGTACGGTCGTCGGTTGAAATTTCTAAAATCCTTCTCTTAAAACAATTTTTCAGGAAATTAGGTTTCTCAAGACCAGTAACTGCTATTGCTCTTTCCAGTATATATAGAGGCTACCTTACTAACCTTTTCAGGAAAATAGGTTTCTCAAGTCCCATAGCTGTAATCGCTCTTTCCAGTATAGATGGAGGCTACCTTCCTAACCGTTTCGGGGGAAAATAAGTTTCTCAAGTCCAGTAGCTGTTATGGCTCTTTTCAGTATAGATGGACGCTACCTTCCTAATCTTTTCAGAAAAAAAGGTTTCTGAAATCCAGCTGCTGTTATTTCTCCTTCCAGTATTGATGAGGATTTCCTTACTAACCTTTTATTTGAAGTAGTGTGGAATACAAACATTTTTATAATGTCATAAATTTCTCTTCTACCTAGATGGGCTATCCATTTTAGTTGTTGCTACTGTTGACAATCCTCAAATGATATGCTTCTGTTATCTGGTATAGTTCTTTGTGATTCTAAAGCACCAAGCCACAATGTTCAAAGAAGCATTGTCGGATTTTTTATGCCGACGGATTGGGTGAGGGGAAAACTCGGAGAGCTAGGCATCTCAAAAGTGTTGTACCCGGAATTCGACGTGAAAGGAGAAAAAGATAGAACTATTATCTGTTGTAACAGCACTTCACAGAGTCCCCGGGTAACAATAGTTCAAGATTGCAATGAATTGCCCCATTGCTTACAAGCGACGTCTGTACTTGTATTAATAACACTAAGTAACTAATCAGTAAATTATCCATTAGAATGTCTGACGCTCAACTTCTCGAGAGCAACTCTCTGCGGCTGCTCGGTTTCACGTTGACTGCTGACCTGAGATGGAACAAATACATTGAGTCAATTGCTTCGTCCACCGCAAAGAAAGTTGGCTCCCTGTGCCCCGCCAGGAATTTTTTCTCCCCGGAATCGATCCTCCAGATCTACAAATCAACAATTCGCCCTTGCATGGAGTATTGCTGCCATATATGGTTTGAAGCCCCTTCTGTTTGCCTCGGGGTTCTTGATAGGCTCCAGAGGCGGATGTGCAATATAATTGGCCCTGATCTGGCATCTCATCTACAGTCACTTTCTCACAGACGCGCCGTCGCCTCTCTCTGTTTTACAAATACTTTCATGGCAATTGCTCCGAGGAGCTGCATTCGCTGGTTCCCAGACTTCATGAGTTCAAGCGCCCTACGAAGCTGGCATCCGCTCTCACACTTTCACTGTCGAAACTCCTAAATTTAACCGTCCCTACAACACCAATAGCTTCATGTCTCGCACCTCTCGCCTGTGGAACTCCCTTCCATATTCCAGTTTCCCTGAGAGCTATAATCTCCAGCTATTCAAATGTAATGTCAATCGATATCTCCAGTTGCCTTGATCTATCCACTACCCTCCTCCTCATCCATTCTTCTATCACTCCTATATGATCTTGCTCCAAATTTTCTGTAACTCCTTGTGTCCTAGTAGCTTCTCGCCTTGCTTGGGGTGCTTAAAAAATACCTACTAATAACGGAGCTTAACAGACCATTTGGAGGAGGAAAGGGATTTTTATACCTTTCCAGACGGTGTCATTTAAATGTAGTTTCATCCATCCAATCAGATAGGATCTACTGCAACAAATATTATAAGGATCTAGTCAACAAAGAGAAAGCTATTTCGTTTCTTACCTTTGACCAAACGCCACAGAGTCGTTTGAATTCCATCGCTTCCCCTCCTCTACGTAGAGTTTCTTGGTGAGTACAAGTTACAAAAAACATGGACTTCGCCAAGACTCACAGGCATCACTCGCCTAAAGTCATTTTTAACCATTGATCTTAGAAAGCGGTTGTGGGTATTGTAATGAATAATGTCGAGAATCAATTTCCAATTTCCTTTGGATTCGTTATAGTCAATTTTCTGGAAAAGGTACGAATTGACCTCTTCTCTCCCCAGCTATGGGTTAATTAGTAAGAACTTGCATCACTAAACCATTATCATCTAAAAAAAAAAAAATGTGAAAATATTTCCTGCCATTAAATAATCTCAAAGGATTGATAAGCCGTCGAAAACGAATCAATCAAATGAAACTGAAACGGAGATCAAAACAGTTTAATTTTATATATACCGTATATACTCGTACATAAGTCGACTTCATGTACAGTGCAACGCCTGAATATTTTGTATTAAATTTAAACCCTCCAGGAAAAAAAAATTGCCTGTGTATAGTCCAAGTGGTCACCGAAAATGCATGATTTTTAACCTCTTAAAAAAAAAAGTTAATTACCTGTGTATAGTGCGACCCCCTATTTTTGTGAAAAAAAATCTTCATAAAAACTCGTACAATGCGCACGGTGGAGTAATGAATAGCGGCTCGAACTGAGGAATCGAAGAGCCGAGTTCGAATTCCAATCGAATCCATTACATTCACTTACGTGCTCATACCCCTTGGGTAAGGTATGAATCCTCCATATCCCTCCAGCTATGAGTAAATTGCAGGACAGACTGGGTTCTATAGCCTTGGATGGCAACTGGTCTAGGAGAAGGACAACTCTGAATTCAAAACCTGCGGAGGGTCGTTTTGGGAACTTATGGCACGTAGTGCACCAGGTCTCCGTATTCGGCCCTTCAAAAAGCGTGGTTGGTTCTGCACAAAACCTTCACCACTATAATCAACTCACATGTGCTGGTGTCGGGCTTTCGGTTCCTAGGAACTGATCTGCTTGACCCTCATACGTCGAATTCGACGAGAGAATCGAGGATAGATAGATAGATAGATAGATAGATAGATAGATAGATAGATAGATAGATTTGAGGTGTGCTATATTTATGAACAGAAGTGCTCGATATCAGGGACAGAGTATGTAAATATCTGTTTGACATAGTCTGAAGACTGTGTCCCAAAATGAAACAGACTCTCGCCGCCGCTCGATATTGACCTCAGTGTGCACATGCGTGAGCATATATATATATATATATATATATATATAGAGAGAGAGAGAGAGAGAGAGAGAGAGAGAGAAACGTCTATCCTCGAATACAATTGGCCAGCTGTTATTCTTCTCCCCAGAACAAGCATAATGTTCGAGAAACATAATTTCAGAAGATCTTTATCCACTATCACTAAGACCTTTATTATACACCGTTTTATGTTTATCGATCACAATCTTTGTTAGAGGAGTGTTGGTTAATACGACGTTCAACACATGATATGTTGGATAACAGACGGCGGGTTGATACAAATTGGATTAGCATTGTTTTTCATATAAGGTTGGAAATTATTAAGGACGAAATTTAAAGTTACATCTAGGAAATCAACTTGTTTGATATTAGAACTAATTTTGACTTTAAGATTTAAATACTCTATAGATTATTTTTTAAAGTTTATCCACTTTACTTCCCGTAGAGTTTTATTACAATCATGAAACCATCGTCTTTATACAGCCCTATACAATTAAAATGATATCTTTATTGGTGTATATATATATATATATATATATATATATATGTGTGTGTGTGTGTGTGTGTGTAATCGTTTCATCTCGAGCAAGTCGATAATGCCACTATGAGGCAAGGGGTTACTGGGGATATATATATTATAATTATTTTTGTTTAAATATGATTTCTTCGCTACATAAGAGTTCTCATGTTTCAAAAACGAGAGCCGAAACCATCAATATAATTATTAAAATTAAATTGAATTAAAGTAACAAGACTTGTTTCATCCTCAAGCGAAACTTCAGGAATAACCAATTTTGAAATTTACGTATCGTTATAAGCGTGTTCATTCGTTACTATGGAAACGGCTGGGGCGACCATTTTTATCCACATATCAGTCACCTTCAGGGAGAGGTCAAGCTGAGGTAGGGTGGGGTGTCTATTTCAAAGCGAATTATGTCTTTCTTATACGCGCATCATCTGTTCATTCACAGAGAAAGATAGATTTTGGCACCATAGTATGTTGTTAAGTGTCTGGATAATTTTGTTTATTTTATTTATTTTCAATGGGCTGTTTCATATATAAATGCGTCGCAATGAACTACAATTTGTTTTTTTGACGACTTCATAAAGGGTTTTTCAATTTAATGATTGGGTTAAGCTTATATATATATATATATTATATATATATAACGGGACAATCGTATTCGAGGATATCCGTCTACTAGGGCTAGCCAATCCCTATTGCAGATGCTCGCTCAGGCACACTGTGTTTGTTCAACATCCACAGAGCCAGCCTGTTTATACTGCAACTATACTGAGAAGACCTTAGTTACAGTTTTTGGGAGTGAGTGCGTTATCTAGCATGATCAACATCTGAATAACGCCAGCACACTCAAACCCTCGGTCAAGATGACTTGTGACTTCGTGCTAGCACAGCTACCCGATTTCAGTCACAAGGCTTGGGTCAACCTGTCCTATGGTTTTCAGGCACTTTCCAAAGGTGTCGTAGGCTGGGATCGATCCCTTTCAGACCTTCTCCTTCCTGACAAATGAACCGTGGTCAGTTTCGAACCCAAGTCTCTTGGTCAGAAAGCGAACGTTCTAACGATTCGGCCACGCGCCCTATATATATATATATATATATATATATATATATATATATATATATATATATATATATATATATATATATATATATATATATATATATATACTGAATAATATATACTTAAAATCCATTTGCGAATGAAATGACGCTCGTTCGCACACCCACTAGTTCGTTGGCTGTGGTTCTTTCCGCTTAAAAATGCAGATTTTTTTTTAAAAAGAAATAATGAGAAAAGGTGAAGACGAGAAAGAGTAAAAGTTGGGAGAACAAATTCTGGAGGGCGAAGGGTCTACACAAGAGGAAAGATGGACAACATTGCAATCATCTCCTGGAGATGACATTCAAAACAGTAATCACGGAGAAGCAAAATTATTTATTGACGTGGTCATCGAAGCATAGCTAATGAATCGCGGGCAACGCTTCTCAGGAAAAAAAAAATTCAGTGGGGTGGGTATCAAGTACTGAAACAGAATGAAAATTTGTGGGCACTGTGAATGTAGCGGGCTCGATAGGGTAACGTGTGCAAATGAGAAGGCGGGAAAATGGGTTGGTGGGTTTCAAACGGTAGTGGAGGTGATGTGATTTGGGTGGATGGTTCAAAACGTGGGTTGGGATGGCGGGGGTTTGAGGTTTAAGCCATGGCAAGCGACAGATGTCAACGGGAGATCTTTTGTGAGAAGGGCCGGCACTTTTACTGATTGGGTCGTCAGAAGAACCGATTTCCTCTGCGATCAACCCCAACCAATAACTCCATCAGTCGCTCTTCTTCTTTTGGGCGATCCTTTGCAAAGGAAATAAAGAATGAATGCTTACCCAAATCGGGGAGAGAGAGAGAGAGTGTGAGAGCTTACCATACAAACAAAAAAGACATATCTGAT
>CAWVQA010001044.1:7500-60788 GCA_963932145.1 Acanthosepion lycidas | reverse complement strand
TATATATCTGCATATGTCTGTATATATATATATATATATATATATATATATATATATATATATCTGCATATGTCTGTATATATATATATATATATTATATATATCTATATTCTGCATATGTCTGTATATATATATATATATATATCTGCATATGTCTGTATATATATATATATATATATATTATATATATATATATATATCTGCATATGTCTGTATATATATATATATATATATATATATCTGCATATGTCTGTATATATATATATATATATATATATATATATCTGCATATGTCTGTATATATATATATATATATATATATATATCTGCATATGTCTGTATATATATATATATCTGCATATGTCTGTATATATATATATATATATATATCTGCATATGTCTGTATATATATATATATATATCTGCATATGTCTATATATATATATATATATCTGCATATGTCTATATATATATGTCTATATATATATCTGCATATGTCTGTATATATATATATATATATATCTGTATATGTCTGTATATATATATATATCTGTATATGTCTGTATATATATATATATATCTGTATATGTCTGTATATATATATATATACTGTATATGTCTGTATATATATATATATCTGTATATGTCTGATATATATATATATATATATATATTATATTCTGTATATATATATATATATCTGTATATGTCTGTATATATATATATATCTGTATATGTCTGTATATATATATATATCTGTATATGTCTGTTATATATATATATATATCTGTATATGTCTGTATATATATATATATATCTGTATATGTCTGTATATATATATATATATATATATATTATATATATATCTGTATATGTCTGTATATATATATATATATCTGTATATGTCTGTATATATATATATATTGTATATGTCTGTATATATATATATATCTGTATATGTCTGTATATATATATATATCTGTATATGTCTGTATATATATATATATATCTGTATATGTCTGTATATATATATATATATATATTGTATATGTCTGTATATATATATATATATCTGTATATGTCTATATATATATATATATCTGTATATGTCTATATATATATATATATTCTGTATATGTCTGTATATATATATATATATATCTGTATATGTCTGTATATATATATATATATATATCTGTATATGTCTGTATATATATATATATATATATATCTGTATATGTCTGTATATATATATATATATATATATCTGTATATGTCTGTATATATATATATATATATCTGTATATGTTATATATATATATATATATATATCTGTATATGTCTGTATATATATATATATATATCTGTATATGTCTATATATATATATATATATCTGTATATGTCTATATATATATATATATATATCTGTATATGTCTGTATATATATATATATATATATATCTGTATATGTCTGTATATATATATATATATATCTGTATATATATATATATATATATATCTGTATATGTCTGTATATATATATATATATATATATATCTGTATATGTCTGTATATATATATATATATATATATTGTATATGTCTGTATATATATATATATATATCTGTATATGTCTGTATATATATATATAATATCTGTATATGTCTGTATATATATATATATATATATCTGTATATGTCTGTATATATATATATATATATCTGTATATGTCTGTATATATATATATTTATATGTCTGTATATATATTATATATATATATATCTGTATATGTCTGTATATATATATATATATAATATCTGTATATGTCTGTATATATATATATATATATATATATATCTGTATATGTCTGTATATATATATATATATCTGTATATGTCTGTATATATATATATATATATCTGTATATGTCTGTATATATATATATATATATCTGTATATGTCTGTATATATATATATATATATCTGTATATGTCTGTATATATATATATATATCTGTATATGTCTGTATATATATATATATATATATATCTGTATATGTCTGTATATATATATATATATATCTATATGTCTGTATATTATATATATATCTGTATATGTCTGTATATATATATATATATCTGTATATGTCTGTATATATATATATATATATATATCTGTATATGTCTGTATATATATATATATATATCTGTATATGTCTGTATATATATATATATAACTGTATATGTCTGTATATATATATATATATATATATATCTGTATATGTCTGTATATATATATATATATACTGTACTGTATATATATATATATATATATATCTGTATATGTCTGTATATATATATATATATATATATCTGTATATGTCTGTATATATATATATATATAACTGTATATGTCTGTATATATATATATATATATATCTGTATATGTCTGTATATATATATATATATATATCTGTATATGTATATATATATATATATATCTGTATATGTCTGTATATATATATATATATCTGTATATGTCTGTATATATATATATATATATATATATCTGTATATGTCTGTATATATATATATATAATATAAAAATCTCAATCTCTAATATTTTGTGGTTATAATTTGCTACATTTGATTCATAATCACAATACAATTCATCAGTTCTACAAATTCAAAAAGAAGAAAGTTTTGATAGTGAATGTTGAATTAATCATTAATTAATACTGATTCTCAGACAATCTTTCATTTTAATTTCCTTTTGTCATTTTTAGAAATCCGTTTGCTGTGATGCCCATTGTAAAAAGGTATTTTCAATTCAAGCCGATTTGTTGCCTTCATATATTGGCTATCCAGTTGCCAAAAAAATTTTATTCATTGGAGAATCAATGCAGATGTTCAAAATAAAGAAATCCAAGGCAGAAATAAAAAAACTTGGTAAGTTGCATGTTTTCTTAGTCTCTGTGACATCTTTAACAAACTGAGGTTTTTAAAATTCTATTGTTTTTAAGTCTTCTGTCTGCTACATCTTAAAAAGATATATTAACTAACTTTTGTGATGATTCCAGTCTATAGTCAAATATTAGTCATTTATTTGTATTTCTTATGTACTTGTAAAATATCATATTCAAGTCTTAAGGATAATACTGTGAATAAAAATTTGTTTTTTTTATGCAGAAGGGGCAATAAAAAAAGAAGAAGAAAGATTTGCTAAGGAAATTTTCAACCTATCAAAGGAGAAAGATTTTAATGATGCATCATTCAGAGACACTGTCGATTCTATTCGAGGATTTGTTGCTGAGGTGAGAATCTTAATTTTTAATTAATGTTTCTTTTAAATGTTTCATAAGACTAGTAAAACACAGCTGATTCAAATAAAGAGATTTAATAATTTATTTAAGAATAGTTTTCTATTAAAAATAGGAAGCATTTTTAATTTGGACCAATATTTATTTACTCATTTTACATTTTTGACTCTAGCCTCCTGGGTAAAATGTTATTTATAATTACTAAGCTCAGCCTTTGTATGGATAACGTTACAAGTATGGGCATTCAATGAGCAATAAGCTTAACACAGCAATAATGGTTTTTGAGACTAACTTGGTAGACACTATGACAAGTAACTTCCCTTTATTAAGCAGAAGCCTCTATTTCACTTATGAATTGGGGTATCTTAATGTCATAATCTACTAAAATTTGTTACTCTAAGAATTAAAACAAAAATACTCTGATGATTCTATAAACAATGTGACTATAATGATTTTAATAAAATTTATTTCATGAATGTCTTATAAAATTAACTGAATTGCACAAGATTGAATTCCTGATTCACTATAAAAATAAATTTTTAGTCAGTGACCTTTGAAAACAGTATCAAGAAGTGGGATTTCAAGTTCAACCATCATAGAGCTCTCATTTTGGCAAAGTTTTGGAAGTCAGGATTGCTTCCAGATCCAACTTTCTTGGTTAAATCTGACTTATGTCTTTCTTATGGAGACACTTCCTTTAATCTGTCAAGTTTGTTAGGTCTTCAGATATTTTATTGCGTATCATCCTGGCTTTCCAGCTGTATATGTACAAAATAAAATCAGATTTACTAGTTCATAATGATCTTATTTTATATTTTGAATTATTTTTTACTTCCAGTATAATTTTATCAAAAATCATTGTGATCTTTCTGTTGAACAATAATGCTGCTAAACTTCTACCTTTGGTATTTATTATTTATAAAAGGTGTTTGTCTATATGAATTTAAAATTTGCTGGAATGTCTCTTCCTCCATTTCACTTTCATTTTTTTTAAAGCTCTTTTAAAGATGCTTACAAGCCTTTCTTCTTAAACATTTTACCTTGTGTGTAAAGGTCAATATTTAGAAATATTTTCTCAAATTCAGCTGAAATGAATTGTGTGCTGCTATTTAAAACTATTGGACTTGGGATTCCAAATCTGGAAAATAATTCTGTAGCTAAGCTATGGCTACTGCTGAAGCGGCTCTTTAGCACTTCCGAATTCCAGGCTATTCTAAAAAGATAGATACTATGATTAATAGATTTCATTTATTGGTCTGGCATAGTTTAGATCTACCATGTTTAAACCATGGTTTATTTGTTGTAGGCCATAATTGAATTTTTTTATACAGAATTATTTAGCAGCCTTTGCACTTTATTTTATTCAATGTCACTGGTAGTTCTCTTATTGTATTGCACAAAATATTTATTTCTGTTTCAGAATTTATTGAGTTAGTTTAGGAGTTCTTTATATTTTAGAATTATACTAGAAAAACTATCAGCAGCTACCACTTTTTTAATCAATAATTTAATTTTATACTTATAACCTGATAATATGTCTGTACATTGTTTTAAACTGTTAGCTGTATGAACTTGAATTCTAATTTTTTTTTTCTTTTTCAAATGTTTGTTTAGTTTGCAAAATAAATATATCATGCAACATTTTGTGAAATGTATTTTTACTGAGAAAATGATTGCTAATGCTACTTTTTCTATTTGGCTATGATTTTTCTCTGCAGGTAATAATGTTCTTGAAACATTGTTTTCATTTTTCTGTCCTTTAATTTGTGCAAAATTAATACTCCAATAACATATTCATTAACACCAGAGGCTACTATGACAATGTTGTCCATTTACTCCCATTTGTAGATGTCTTAGAAATCAGATGTGAAAAAAATACCTCCCATTTAGTTTGGTAAATATTTCAATTTTTTTTGTACAATGTTCCCTCTGTACAAGGTCAAAGAGCCACTGGAAGTAGAGAGTAAGATGTACAGTTTATGGGGATATGTGGGGAAGATAAAGGTTAACAGGTTAAGATTATACTGATTGAGGAATCATCCTCTTGGAAGTCAGTACCACAAAGCAGTGGTTCATAGGAAGAAGCTGCTTGCTTCAATGGAATATAAGACTGGTTCACTACAATGTGTGTGTCATGGTAGGTCTTAGCCATGAAGGCTAGGACTGGAATTTTTTTTCTGTAATTTTCCTATTCAGTTTTCTTGCAGAAACATCACATTGTTCATGCATGAGTTTTTGAGTTTTCAGCAAGCCTATTTCTTGTCTTTTTTCGTTCTTTCACATGCCTTTTGATATTATAGTAATATCTGAACCCATGTCAAGCTGAAGTTTTACAATTATTTTTTTATTTTTTTTATTTGAACAAATTTTGTTTACATGCAAATTCTCTTTGTACATTACTAATATCACTTTTACTGTTGCTGTATTCTTTTTTATTTTCATTTTTTGTTTTGCAGTAACTTTGTTGGTGTTCAATTTTGCCATAATTAAAATATGTTGAATCCTTAAAAAGCAATATTTTTTATAATGCATGCTAGTTTATATTACTATATAATAATAATAAAGCATAATGAAAACTTCTTTTTTTTTTTTTTTTCTTACAACACTTACAGCAAGTTGTTATCAACAGTTACAGAGAATTCCAGATCATTTATGTAACTTTTATTGCAAATTGATACTTCTGATGAAGTGACAGAATATTTGTGCACATTTTTAAATTATTGATGAACAATTTAAACTTTTATTATAAATGATGGTTGATGATTATTTTATAATTCATCTAAAGCCAAAATAAAATTGCAATGAAGTCTAAAGGCATTGTGCATTGCAAAAAATGTTATTTCATCCTATTTATATTAAGAAATTTCAAATGTTTAATAATTTGTCTTAGTGCTTATAAATGAATAAACTTAAAAAAGGTTTTATTTTTTACAGCAACTTTGGGTGTTGGTTGTTGTAGAGGCAGATTTATTTGGTCAATTGAAATTATTAAAAGATTTTTTCCTTTTTGGAAGAGGAGATTTATATCAAGCATTCATTGATATTGCTCATCCCTTTCTGAAAACTATGCCCACAGCAGCTACGGAACATGGTAAGTGTGAAAAGGCAGTCATTACCAAAGCTCATTTTTGGATGGCAGTTACATGTCTGTGTGCACTGTGCATGTATGTAATAAATTTGATATTGTCGTGATTTAAATAGATTTTTATATAATTTCTACTAAACTTTTACTGATGAAACTCACCCAGCATAATGTTTCTAAATAATAGTGTTTTATTTCTTCTAAAACTTCAGCTGTGTAAGCTTTATAGCAGAACTGATGAAATTATACTTCTGTAATTCTTATCCTTTTCAAACATCACTTTTTTATGCAAATCACTTATGTAATGTCCTTATAAGATGTTTGCCATATCAGAAGGTTGTACAATGTATGAATTGTATCTTCTACATGAAAAGAAACCGCCTGATGACCATGGGTGACAACCTGTAATGCCTGAGGATTAGGTTAGTGGTTGAGTGTTTCTTGATCATGGACATTAGGTGAATATATGTGAACAGCAACACTGCACTTTGTTCCTTACTTGGGCTAGATGGACACATGCACATACCTATTTTATATATAGCTTCATTAAAGACACAGCTGATAAGGTACTGTGATTAAGCTTTTTATTTAATTTTTCTTTTGTTTGTGTTTTCTTTTGTGGACATAAAGTTGAAATGGACACAAGAAAAATTAAATAAAAAGTGTGGGAAATTTGTCATGTCTTTCTCACATGAAAGGGTTGAGGTTAAATTGTGACAAAAATTGAATAAAAATATCAAGATTAGAGTGGGCAAACTCTCTCTTTTTTTCTTTTTAAGACTCAAAACTCCTGCTTGGTGTGTAACAATAAAAGAAGAAAGTGTTTATTTACATACAAAAAATGGTAAAGGGATAAACACAATTGTGAGAAGAAAGAAGGGAGAACTTTAAAAGAAGAGAAAATGTTCATAAAAGAAAAAAGGCTTGCTCAAAATATTTCTCTGAGCACCTGAATTTTCATTAAGCGAGTAGAAGGTTGTTAAGGGTTAAAACACTTGGAGATTTGTTCAGAGTTCTTGCAGAGTATGGAAAATGTCAGAAGATATGAATTTTGCAGTTGAGTGAGTTTGTAGGTTGATGACAGAAGTCTTGTAAGTGAAAGGAGGCAGCTTTCAACGGGTTTTTAGTAGTCAGCAGACATTCCTTCTTGACAGTCTTTTAGTAGGTAGCTCTTTCTAGCTTACAGTGAAGATTTCTGCTTTTTTGTCATTGACCTGTTGTTTTCTCTCAGACGATTGTCACTTGCTCACTGCCAAATAGCCAAAGATTCTCCAAATTTATAGAGATTTGGGAGGCTCAGAAGTATCAGGGACCTCTAAAATTGTTATGCAAATTTCCTGGCCCCTTCATTGGTTAGAAAATATATTCTTATCTCTGATAAGAATCAAGGTTTTGGGAGCTGCAACAAGATGTGAGCAGTTTTCCCCATACACCATAGAAAGAATAATGGTGGTGGAATTCCTTTTTATATTTTTCAGCTCTCTCATTAGTCAGAAAATATATGCTTATCTCTGATAAGAATCAAGGCTTTTGGAGCTGGTTTTTGAAGGCAAGGAAAACGGGCTGGAATGTGTTGTAAAATATTGTATTTATGATTCTCAAATTAAATTTCAATAAAAGCTTAATTGCAGTACCTTGTCATAATGAAACTTGTATAAAATAGGAATTACTATATAAAATTAAGAACAAAGAGACATTATCAATTTAACATATTTTACTTTTATTAAAGCTTCATCAGAAAATGAAAAAGATAAAATTCTGGTATTTTTACTTTTTTGTTGTTTGATTTTTATTGATTAATTATGAATTTCTTTCTTTTTTCACCATATCTCATTCTCTGAAGCTTTAATAAAAGTGAAACATGTTAGATTGATAAATGTTTCCTATTTGTTCCTTATCTTATCATTTTATTAGATTCCAATCCATATTTGATCCCAACTCATAATCCCAGCTTGAGGCAATTGAATATGTAGCCACACTGATGAGCTGTGAAGCAGCAAAACAGTCTCTGTGGATGACATATATATATATTAGGATATTAAAACAACATGTAAAAATTGCTACACAATTGCAGTCGTTTTTCAATGCATCTCCTTAGGCAATTGTAAATTACTGGTGAGTGAACAATTAATTTGGTCTCAAAAGTGTTGTGGAGTTATTTCGCAGTGGAGGATTGTATTTATACTGAGTCAGTCCTAAAATAGGTTTGACGTACAAAACGTTAGGAACTTGATATAATAGGTATAATGCTGAGTAATCTAGTTGTGGTCGCTGATACTTTAGTATTCGACTAACTGTCGTTCGACATCAACTGACTCACCGACTACCTCATTACTCTTACTACTCCTACTTATTATAGGTGGGAGAGTCTATTAACTATAAAATAGCAAAAAGCAAAATACATCCTCTTTTTTCAAAAAAAATTAAAAAAAATGGAAAACAATAATGTGTATATGGTTTAAGGACTTTACCATGATCAACCTTATACCCATTTTTTTTTGCCTTTTTTTCCCCCCCAAAAAAAGAGGATATATTTTTCTTTTGAAACTCATTTAATTACTATTTGGAACTGCTCTTCTTACTGAAGAATGCATCAACTGTAATGCATCAAAGTAAAATATATGACTAGAGAGATTGCATTGACACAGTGGATTTGTGAAGAATGTGATCATGTTTGCTTATCAAAAACTTATCAACAGGAGGATATCATTTGTAACTTGTCTCATAAGCATGAACAATTTTGGTCTCACCAGGTATGGGAAGGTATATAATATCAGTAATGAAAACCTGTAACAAATAAGTATCTAAAATAAATTTGTTTTTCAGCAGCATAATAGGGCTTTAAAGACTTTTCCAGTTTTAGAAGTCATAGCAGAAACCTATGAGCCAGCAACAGCAGAGATAATTACTCTTGTAATCAAGTGAACAGCTATCACACATACACACACATATTGTAGCTCTGAAAGTAATGCCTGATTTAATTTGATGCAAACTGCAACAGATACAGTTGTTTCTTTGAAAGAGTTGCATATGCTGTAAAATGTTATTAATAAAATTGATGTAATTAAAGCAGTTTAAATATAATTTTAGTTGTTTATTTTAGATGTGATGTGTTCTGTATAAACTTGTGTAATGTGCGATGTGTATTTTAAATACAGCTGTACTTTTTGACTATGCTAAATGGATATATAGTTTGGTCAATGGCATAGCCAGGGCCAGCAGTATATATGCTAATTTTATATCTCATGTATGATGTGACCCCCTTAAAAATTAGGTCTTCAAAAGTTGCATGATATGTGAGTATATATGGTATGTGCAATGTTAAGCACAAAAGTATAGTATAGTAATATGGATTTGTTATCCACAAGAAAAAGTTTAAGAAAAAAACATTAATAAAATTAATACTTTTTCTTTAAATAAACTCAGTTAAAAAAATAAATCTATTATTAAATTAAATGTGTAACTTATTTTATGAACAAAGCTTAAAATATAAATATTTCAGAAATTTAAATTTTCCAAATAATGTATTAAAGTCTTAACATTTCTTTATTCTCAGAGTAGAAAGTAACTATATTTGAATAGGCAATTTATAAAAATCTTAGAAATGAATAACAAAATAGTTATTTTTTTTAAAGTTATATCTTAATATGCAAATTATCGCAGTAAACCAAAATTGCCAATTGGGCAAATTAGACGCATGTTGTTAGATAAAAATGATAAAATTGTATATATTTACGTAATATTGCATGTTTTGCACACACAATTTTCAAGGTTTCCAGTAGATACGCTCACAAATTTTGATCTTTATACATTACTATTACTATTAGTATTTTACACCCACTTTACACACATAATTTATACACACTAGACTCTTTATGATAATTTTTGCATGTTGGTAATATATGTAACTTTGTATATTCCATTGACGTTAATTAAAAAATTAATTTATATTATTATTCATGAGTATTGAATTACCTGCACTTTGTTCCATCTCTTGTATTATTCTTTTTATTGATTTTCATAGATCTGAACATCTTGTACCAAACAGCTATCAGGAACATAGGCTTTGAGAATGATGCCCATCTTCAAAAATTTCACTTAACCTGTAGGCCAGACACAGGTGGGTTTCCATTTTTTTTCCAGAAGAAAATAACACATCTTGGTTCTCATTTCTTTATCAAAACAAAAATATTTTGGCACTTTATAATCCTTTAGTGAACTCACTACATATTGTAATAATTGGTCCACTACACCAACTCATTGAATATATATTCTATAGATAGGCAACTTTTGAAAATCTTTTTCTAATGTGTTCTACTTTTTTTCAAGTTTAATTACTTTGTACTCTTTTTGTATTGTGGATATCTTTGTCCCTAAACAATTTTGTGTTTGTAATTTTATTCATGGTTTTCTTCTTTCAAAAGTGTCTTGCTATTTAGATGTTTATAGGTTATTGATAGCAACTATAAGTAAAGGTCTGAAATATATAACCATAAATCAGTTAAAGATTTCTTTAATATACACCATGTCAATCAATTTTGTATGTGCACAAGGAGTATATGTTGAAAAGGTCTTGGCCCAGTCTCTTTCCAAAAATTTGACCAAAGATCTTTTCAGCACCTCTTTGTGTGTGTGTGTATATATATATATATATATATATGCTCTTGTGGAGAAAGAAAAAGTGTAGGAGAGAGGGGAAAGTGGTTGAATGATGGTTAACAAGTTAATGTTGAAAACCATTTCTGGTGTAGTAACTTTGGTTCTCACTGGGTGCCTCTGTATTGTTACCCTATGCCAAACTAGTTAGACTTTGTTTGACTATATATGACTATAGCACTCTTACACACAGAACTGTCAATTTTGTTGTAATCATTATATAATATATTGATTTATTAACATTAATTTTCTAGTCTTTTTTTATTTTGATTTTGTTCACATTTTGTTGTTTTCCTTTTATAAGCAGTAAATTTTATAAAAGCTTTTTTTTCTTTTTTTCTTTTTTTAATACAGTTTGTCAACTTTATATACAACCATTTTCCTGGAATTGGTTTTTAATTTGGTAACACAGAATCATTAGAGAGATAAATGCAACTATTTTCAAGCAATAATTTAAAATATTTTTGTTTTTCCTTCAGATACATCCAGTCAAGATAATGTATTTAGTGGTACAATCTTGAACTGTTTAGGACTGAGTTACAAAGTTGTGTGGCCTTTGCATATGTTCTTCACACCAAGTGTTTTGGAAAAGTGAGAATTTTATTGTTTTTTAAATTATCATTATTCCTTATTTCTTTTTTTTTGTACAATGCATGGTATTGTGGTAATAACACTTTCAAATTATGACAGACTCTTCAAGAGACTTGGATGAAAAGAAAGATAAACATAGTAAAAAAATGTATTTTAGATCATTAAAGTAAACAGATTTTATAACTGAGATAAGTCATTATAGCCCCAGTAAAATATTTAATTTATTCAGAGCTTTTATTTAAGGAATTTATTTTTGTTACAGGCTTCCATGTATTCTACACATTAATCAAAACCCTTAGTTTCCATGACAACAGCACTGACATAACCTGGTAACCTGCCCATTTCCTGGACTAATATATTTTTTATGCATTTTGGATTCTTCTGTTTTGGTTCTAAAATCCAGGCAAATATAAGCAAGAATTGCAACCTGTTCACAATATTACATGCAACATATACACATACAGATTATCATATTTATTTTTTTATCCAAAAAATCAAAGAATATATCTTTTGTTTTTTTTTTGGGGGGGGGAGGGGGGTTCATACGGAAAACACATCAAGCGAGCCTATCTAATCAAGTTAATAAACCAGTTATCCCAATTGCAACAATTGATTATTAACTGTTGTATTTACATTTTGCTATCAGCAAAAAAGTCTCTTGATTTTATCGACTGGTCCTATTGAATAGTATTTATGGAAATGTTTTAGCCTTTTCTGATTTTAGTAATATTAATTTATTAATTTACTTGCTTCATGAGTGTTTTATTATGAAAATGTAAAAGTTTTTATTTTTTCTGGTAAGGTGTTAAAATTTGTCTACTATAAATTTGTGTACTTGAAAATGCAAAACTTTGATAGGTCTGGTTAAAAGAATGAATGTTATGTTTTTACTTTTATTTTTTTTTTTAATTGAAGCTGTTTTTGTGCTGAGTTCTTTTAATTTTTTGACATATTGTGTACATATATAGAACATAATAAATGGAGATAATTATGAGATTTTTCATTTTACTTTTGAAGCGAAAAAACAAGTTTTTCAGCTTGAAAATTGTATCCTTTTATTCAACACTTAATTTTTATTCAATTTTTTTCTTTATCAGATATGAACGTGTGTTTCGATTTCTACTGAGGGTGCATTATGTACAGTTAGAACTGCAAGAATGTTGGTTAATTCAAATGCAAGGCAAAGAATTTGGCCTTGGACGTCAGAATGAAGCCAAATGGCAACTGCGTACTCACTTGGCCTTCCTTATTGATAATCTTCAGTATTATTTACAGGTGAGTATTACTCTGTTCAGGTACAAATTTAGTCCTAAATCACACACACACACACTGATGTGTGCATATTTAATTAGGTGTCACAGACCACTATTAACAATTTTCTTTTCTTCTATTCTTTCTGATGCCTACTAATTCACCTAGTGCAGGAAGAGTATTAATGTATTTTTGGTAGGTTATTGCAAACACCATAGAATTGTTTTTTGTTTTCATTTTATCTCATGCTTACATTCACGTTTATTGTAACATCTTCATCATTAATTAATAATGACAATTTATGAGTGGTTGTTAAAAACTTCTTGGCCCCTATGAAAAATTTTTGATGTTTGATCATTTAGTCAATTTGGAGAATGGGTAGTGCTGCAAACCTTTAAGCACTATGTTGTGGTATTTTATGTAATGAGGCTATCTGAGTTTGTATATTAATAACAAAAGCTTTTGATTTTTGAGTCTCTGAAGTCTTGAAGAAAATATAATGGTGTTTGGGTTTTTTTATTATTATTATTATTATTATATATATTGAAAAGTAATTTCTTGATTATTTTTAATAAGAATCCCCATTACTCAAGTTTACAGCAATTCTACAAAAATTTTCAAGCAATAGTTCTATTATCACTAATAAGTATCCTAAACAAAATTTAATTTTCAATATGTCTAAAAAATGTTTAATACAGACATAGAGAGCTTGACAAAACATGAAAAATGGTACCAAATTTATCTTGGTAGCTCAATTAGCAACTGAGTTATGATCATTCAAAGTTTTAAATTTTTGAACACATGCTATTCAATTTTATGCATGACCATTTTAATAGTGTATAACTGAAAATGCAGCATCAAACAAGTGAAATATCATTATAAATGTAATGTCATATAGATAGTCTTGAAAATAAAAAAAAAAGATAATATTAATGCAATCAATAATTATTAAATCCAATCAGCTTAAACATTGAAGAAAATTGTGTCCAAAAAATGAAATAGTTAATTACTTACAGCATCTTGCTGTGATTCATACCACAACAGAGAAGTTATTTTTTTTTTTTTTTTTCAGAAGTACATCAATAAAAATGTTCATATTTACACCATGTAAAAATTATGGAGAAATTGGTCATGGTTAAGTGTAATTGACAAAATTCTCAAACAAAAAAATGAGAAGAAAAAGAACAGCGCAAAATAATACGAAGCAAACAATATATATGCAAGTCAAAACTAATCAAAGCAACAGTAATAAAGCAAAAGGATCACAAAGTAAGAATTGTGTTCACACACAAAAATGATACAGTCAAGTGATTATAATGGATGATAGTTTTATTGTTTAAAAAGAAATCCCAGTATGCACCTGTGAGATTTGTCTAAGTTTGGGAAGGAGATGTTCTTAGCAGTCATTCTTAGGTGTTTGGTTTTTTCTATTTGTGATTTTTTTTTTTTTTTTTTTTTTTTTGTGTTCTTTTTGACAGTTCAGGTACATAAGTTCAATTCTTGTGTTCCAGTCTTATGACACTTGTGAAAATAACATGCAATCTGCAGGGAATCTTTTCCACAAGGCTACAAAAACCTACATTGACATCATTATGAGTCTTACCTTGCTCTATATAGGTGAGGAAGATGTCTGCAGGGCAGTGAAAGCTCTTTCCTAGACCCAGAAAAAGGACATGAAAACAAGCAAATAGACACCCCTCCCCAAATAGTAGAGCAAAGAATATGACAAAGTAGACAAAATCTCCTATTAGCGACAACAGAAAGTAAGAGAACAACCCAACACATCACCTCCTTCATTGTATCATTGAATATGCGCATTTGGTCAAACCAGATGGTCTCATAGTAGACATGCAACAATTAAGAGCCATAGATAAGAGGACTGTCTTGTAATATAAGCAAAGAGTCGTGAGATTGGAGGGAAATACCTAACTGATTGCTCTCCCAACAACTACGGGGATAATAGGAAGAGAGGAGAAAGAAACAGGAGGTGACAAAAAAATAACACTGCCTCAGAAACCACAGCAACTTGAGGAACAAAATGCCCATGGCACTGACTTCACACCTGCTGCTAACCGGAAAACCCAAATATAACTGGTATTGACAAACATGTCTGCATATGATTTGAGGCCACTTTTATGTCTGTACTGACACACGTTCACTACACTTCCCACTGATTTCCTGGGCACAGATACAACAGCTTGGAGTGGGTCTCTTTCGTCAAGTGCTTCTCCAAAGTGGGACTGGTTTGTGTTCCTCCACCTTGACTCCATGTGATTCTTCCTCTGTGAGATCATCTGGCCTATCCATACTTACAAGGATTTCATCCTCACTGTCAAACATATCTTCACCATTTATTGAAGATTGTGAACTCAGAGAAGGATGAAGGTCCTTGAGATAGCAGGGCATTTTGTCCACTAAGACTGTGGACTAATGAGTCCAGCAAGTAAGTATCTTTTCTGAAAGTAGTTGTACACCGGTTGCATGGGGCCTTTACCCACACAGGATCTCCCACCTTGTTCATGTTGAGGCTCACCTCAGATATTGTTGGAGGTACTGAATCAATCTCTTTAAGCTGGAACTCATATCTGTAGATTTGATTTACGGACGCAGTTGCTGGTGAGGTGTCATCTTTAGCAGTTACATTGTACCAGTAGGTGGCCTCTTCAACACTGCACTTCGTCTTGGCCACAATCCTATTGACACTTCTGTGTGGTTCTATTTCCTGCTGGGACATGTGCACATCAGAATCACAAATGCATGTCCCATCTATGTTCAAAGGCCTGGAACTCTTTGCTGCTGAACACTGACTTGTCTGCGAGTATCTCAAGTGCTGGTACACTTTTCACAGAATGCGGACTCCAAGACAAACTCTTTTCACAAAATATGTGGTATGCCATACTCTTGGATGCCCACTGCATTGATATACTTCTATTATCTGACTGGACCTTATGGTGTTGAGGGAAGCAGCAAACACATGCTGCACAGGTTCATCCCCCTTTTTGGCTGTATTGAGCCACCTTTGGGGTAAACACGTCATCTTGTCTGCAAAGTTCTGGTTTGACACGACCTTCTTCACACTAGCATCTTGCTCACTGCTTTGATGTGTACCCTAGCTTTGCTCCTGAGGGTGTCAGACAACCAGTGGTACACACATAAGGAATCAGTTTTTATGTGTAGACTCTTTGCCTACCACTGGAGAGCCAAATTGAGGCCTTTGATTGCAGCATCCAGTTCAGCCAAGTTGCTAGGGAGCTTGCATTGATCTACACATTGATTTCAGATCTGTTTACACACCAGTCACCTGGGCATGATCTTCCTGTCGCACTCCGTCCACAGTTTCCTCCACCCATCTGCTTGAGGGGAGATGTCGTCAACTTGATCATCCCATCCCTTTGTGACTGTGTTTACCCACTGTTTGATGAATCCATTTGCCACATGCAGCCATCCACACATGTGGAGATGTTCCACCAGAGTCCTGCATAGTGAGAAGACATTCTAGTCCAAGCATCAAGCCCCATCCTTCAAATGTTCTGGGCCAATTTTGCCCTGATATGTTCTACAGACATAATGCTCTCATTGACATATACATCATCAATGTACACCAATGTCGCTCTCCCAAATGACTCCTCCTGTGACTGCATTGTTGCAATAATGATCTTCATGACTAGAGGTGCCATGTTAAGGCCAAATTCCAACCAGTTTAGGCAAAACTACTTCCCCTCGATCATCACATTTGATTCGGCCACAGTGACTCATGTACATGTACTTGAAGATATGCTTTTTAGTAAGTCAAGTATGCAGTTATTGCATCTATTCTGGCAAGTAACTCCACGCCTAGAAGTTTGATCATGCACCACACAGACATCAACACTGGCTGTTGCCACTGTTGGTGCAGATATTAACATGCTTTCCAGTCCACAACCAGCATCAATCTGCACTAACGATTGACTGAGAGCAGCCAGAGTCATGAGAGATGAACACCATTTCCCATCGATCAGTATGTTGACCACAGGCAGTGTAGCATTTACATCTGGGTGGGGAATGAGACTGGCACTGATGTCTGTTCTTCTGATCCATTTCCCCAGGCATTACTGTGATATATGACTTGGTTTGTCACAGCAATAGCACCATATGGCTTTGTTTCCTCACTAGCTTCCACTTTGTCCAGTTTGTCAACTCCAACAATATCTAGCCAAGTGGCAGATGATATTGCTCTGTGTATCATTAGCAGAAGTCAAGTCTAACCAGTTGCTCAGGCTTTGTGGCCACCACAATCAATTCCACAGCCAGTGTAACATCTTTCAGTATGGCTCTAGCCTGGTCTAATAGCTAGTTGACATCCAGTGCATCCATTCGAGAGGAAGTGTGATGCAGCTTCCTGATGTGCTCAGGCAACCCTGCTACAAATGCATATGTAAATCTATGGTCAGACACCCCTCCATACAAAGGTTGGAGGAACAACACCATTAAGCATTGATCATGTCTCTCTGGTTGGCAAGTTTGAATGATCACTGGTTGAGATCATAGTTGAAAAAGTCTCAGCTCACTAAGGATTTCCAACTCCTTGGTATGAATATCTGTTGTATTTAAGAGACCCACCTTATTGCAAGCAATTATGGTGTGCTGCCAAGAATATTCCACCTTTTTTCAGTATAGTTTGATAGCTATTTGAAGAATGTTTTTCAGCAAGTAAAGTTGTTCATTGGATGCAACTTGTTCACTTGTCTTTGTAGATCCAGCAGGCAGATTGTGAGTGCTGGATGTTACCATAGGCTTGTCTGGCTTTGCATAAACTTAGATAAGGCTAAGCCTAGATTGGCTGGGCACCGTAAATTCAACACTTTTTTTTTTGAACATGAAGAATTTCCAGGACCAGCTGCAAACAATACAGTAGAAACAAACAGGTTCTGTGTTTGGGTATAAGTGGTGGGAGCACTTTAATGATATTGTTGTAAGGTATGGCAAGAGTGTTGAGGTTACGGGGGAAACCCCTAACCAATTACTCTCCCAACAACTACAAAGGTAATATGCAGAGAGGGAAAAGAAATGGGTGGGAGGTTGGTTGGTTAACAAAAAGGATACTGCCTTGGAAACCACAGTAACTTGAATAAAAATGCCCATGGAATTGACTTCCTGAGACTTGCCAACTGCTGGTTTTTCCCCTGCTTTTATTGGCATGATGTATCTTACAAAGACATAGATGTTGACCAGTTGGAGAGAGGCCTATGTCTAGGCATGTCAAACTGTCCGGCTAACAGAAAAAAAAAATATCTGCATGTGACCTGAGGCTTCTTTTGCATTTGTACTGATGTGTGTTTGCCACAAATATAATTAGGGTTTTTGTACTTGATTATAGCAGACGACAATCTAGATAGATTAGAGCCACTAGAATCTAGAATAGAGGGTGCTGTGAAATCTGGAGATAGTGATAAGGTAACTATAGTTAAGGCTGAACTGGCCTCTTTTCTTAACAAGAAGGACCAAGCTCAAGTAGTTAAACCTAGAGAAAATAGTCAACCAAGGCAAAAATTTGGCCACAGAATTGTGTACAGTGGAACTTCACAGTGCTTCTAATCAACATATCGTACATGTCACATTGCCAGATGAAGAATCTGACAATGGATGAAGGCATATGTGGGAAATTTTATAACTACTTTTAGAAGCTGTTGAAACTTTGACTTGGTTTGACAACTATTTCAATTTGGCTGAGGTGACTGAAGCTGCTAGTTATAGGGGTTGCATAACAGAAGGAAATCTGAGGAGTGTTGAAGGTCAGGAAAGATAAGACTTCAGGCAGCGAAGACTTGACCTATAAAGTGTACTTGAGGCTGTTGTCCATGAATTATAAATCGATAGTTTTCTGCAAAATCGCCTAGAATAATGGCTTCATTTCTTGCTAAATTTTCTTTCTTCATTTTTAGGTATTTAGCCTGACATTTTGCTACATATGAGTGTTTAGTTAAAGCATCAATTTATTTCTATTCAACTCTGACAGTTATTTTGCTCTATATAGACCTTATTCCAGAAACACTTAAAAAAAAAAAAATGTGCAAAAATTTAACTAATGTTGTAGCTTATATTCTGTGAAAACTAAGAAATAACCTAGCTATCTTTTTGGTACCAATAATGTTCAATATATGTAATATAATAATAAAAAAATTTTTTGTCATAGATGCACTGCCACATGGAAATTCTTCTCCCCTATTCATCTTGCTATGAAAAAATCAAATCATTAATAACTTAAAATTGGTTAATTTTTGAGAATTTTTTATAGCATTTTTGGATTCCTCAGGCCAAAAAGCTTTTCTGAGCCAACATTTAGGAGTAGGGAAGCTCTAAAACTAATTTTACAGACAAAAATAGATTACAAAATGTCATGATTTTTTGCACAACACCTGAACTGGGGAAAAATAAAATTTGTTGTAAATTGGACAATTTTTGGAATTAGAAGCTCAAATTTTGGGGAATATCTTAAATATAGTCAACACATGAACTAAATTTCAGAAAAATTGTAGAGGTAAAAATGACATGCCCTGGATGATTTGACATGGAACATCCTTTAACCTCTGTATAGAAGAGATTCTATTTCCGATGTTTCACCAGCTTCTATGGAAAAACAAACATGGAGGTGGGGGCATGATTAGTAATTTTTGGCTCTTGAAGGTGCTTAACACAGACTTAAAGATTTTTGGCTAAAGTCCTGCAGGTTGTGAACAAACTTGTTCTGTAAAGGGTAGGACACTCTAAGATAACCTTCACCTGGTTCACATGATCATAGATGAGGAAGCTGCACTGATCAATTTGCATCAGTCCAAGGCATTTCTTGGAGGTTGTCTTGTCTGCAGCCAGATTCAAGCCATACTTTCCTTGATCAAAGGTTTATACAGTGTGACACTATTTAGTTATGGTAATTGACTAACTAATTAAACATGTAAATTAAACAAAAAATACTGAGAACAGAAAGAAGGTATCCCGAAAAATATCCTGTTCAATATTAAAAAGATTTTATTTTATTTCCGAAAAAGTTACTTTTCTCAAAAACCTGAGAATTGATGTAAACAGTGGACTCACAAAAAGGCCATATGCGAGCTTTTGACAATTGATTAATGATGTTTGTAAAAGTACTGGTTAAAGAAAACCCGATAACAAGATATCATTTGAAATTGCAAGAGTTTAGAAGTCAACCAGTTGATGAGGCCATATGTTGATTATAAAAATTTTGGCATGAGAAAATGTTCCAAAATATTTGCTGATACAGGGTGGAGAGAATTACCATTATTTATTTTTCTTAAAGAAGCCAAGGGTTTGTGTAGACGCTAACTCCACGAAGTGGACAAAATTGCGGGCTTTTGACGTAAAAGTACTGATCAAGAAAAACACAGAATAACCAAGCATTGAGGATATGGTTTTAAATGGCCATATGTTGATTATAGAATTTTGGCATGAGAGAATATCTCAAAAGAATTGCCGATTTGAAGATAGAGATTTTTTTCCCCCCCCAAGAAGCCAAGGGTTCCCGCAGACCTTGACAATTGATTGATGTTGTTTGTAAAAGCACAGGTTAGGAAGACGCAAAGTGGCCAGGAGCTTCGAAGATATCAGAAATTTTAAGAGACAGAGCCATGTGTTATTTGTAAGAATTTTGGCCAGTGAGAACGAGAATTTTGGCCAGTGAGAACGAGAATTTTGTAAACAAAAATTCTAGTTTATAATTTTAATGAGGCCAGCTTAGCCACACCTGCACGGCTGGGACACCATTGGTTGAGTGGTAGCAATGGTGATAGGCAGAGGTAATTTGATGAGAAAGACAGGGAAATTATTAACAGCCACTGAAAGGAATTGGTATGAGGTACCAATGTGAGAAGGAATGAGTTTGGGACGATAGCTATCCTGCAACCTGTCCTCATGACTGAAGGGATCCCCCCCCCCCAAAATGGAAAGTAATTAATTTTCCCAAAATGAGAAGTAATCAGTTTTCCTAGGCAGACAACAAAGAGGTCCCTTGTCAGAAATCGGGATTTACTGAAAACCTCAGGCTGCGTCTAACCTCACACCGGTTTTTGGTTGGTGTCCATATAAGTGAGCGCCCTCAGGCAGTTTGCCAGTTGAGTTGAGAATTTTCAGTCCAGCAGTTCAAGTAGCAGGAACCAGAGTGTTGCCTCACAGAAGCTAACCGAGAGATTCCACGACCTCTGACTTCACCTTTCCTACCAATAGCAAGTTATACTGATGAACAAAAAAAAGTAATAAAGAAGTATAAAGGTGTCACTCTCCGAAAAAATGGATTGGGAGAAAAACACACACTCCTGTATAGAACAGACACATAAAAGTTGATTTGTTTCTTGGGTTTTTATTTGCTTCTTTTCTTTACACTTGTGCGATATCACCTCCAGTTTATACTCATCTTACACTATGGTCCGATGCCTAATTGATCTTGTCTACCTAAGATCAACATCACAATGTGGGTAGGTTAGACTTGAGATCGAAGTAGTTACTTCGGTAACCAGACATTGGAAGTGAGCTGAGAATGACAGTTCTAGTGTCGAACTGGTTGCATCAGGGTGTAAAGCTGTTTGGAATCGACTGACCATTCTCCTTGGTACCCTGGCCAAAGGATCCTGCCAGGCAGCAATGACCACTGATCGACTGGGGACACAGGTTGGTGGCAGCGACTAAGAGTCAACCCCAGAACGCTGGTAGGAGAAATATCAGAGTTTTGCGCCGTGACTTGGAGTTGACCATGGGCTGACACTCAGTGTCACAACAGGATGACGAGAACATCATCTTCTGGAAGGAACATGCCGAAAAAGCCTTCCCACCTTTGAGGAGTGTATGTTTACTGTTTGCCCTGAAACAAATTCTCCTTCTACTGTAAATGCCATCATGCATTGAAAGCTCTTTCTTGGATACAAGCTAATTTCTCTGTTTACAAGAGAGGTATTATATCAGGTGTTAGTCAGGAGGGATTTTCAAAATGATCTGATTGAGGTGCTTGATCATGCTGCATGAACAATTCTTTGTCCTGGATGCCAGTTCTGTTTGTTACAATGTGAGCTTGTTGTTGGACAAGAGGAAGCAATATGTGCTTCTGTGCTTGCTAGCTATGATGGGAATGGTGGTATAGACAATGAGAATGAATAAAGCCTCTCTTGCCATCCATCATCTGGTTGCATTCTTCAAGCATCATAGATTCAGATCTGGGTAGAGACTGAGATACTTTCTTCCAAAGACTTTGCTGAAAGTTAGATTACTGTTACATGACTGGTGTAAGTGAATGATGCTAATCTTGAGCTGTCTGGTTGGAAGAACTTTCTTTCTCCCAAGAAAAACATGCCTACCCAACCCAGTTAAGTTAGAATAGAAAAGGTTTCTCAGGAGTCATAGTTCACCGGGGTGGTGGGAACATTTTGCTTTTATTTTTCTAAATGTTTCCACTGTATTTTACAACCAACTAACTTGCTTGGGGAGGGTTGCATACTCTCCCTGTATATTTTCATTCATATCATGGAGTTTATTTTTATTGTGTAAATAAACAATGATTTTATCCCCCTCCCTACATGTTTGTAAACATGGGGCATTACATTTAAGATTTCATGGAGAGAATGCTTTGTTTTGGTGATTGCAGTATGCATATGTTTTGTATATTTAAAGTGTGATTTGGTCAGTGAATGTTAAGAACAGTGTTGAACTGACTTCTCCATTAGCTATTTTTCATGTATTATATAATTCCCAGAGCTTGAGACTAAAGAAACAGCCAAGAGTGCAATTTGACAGAAGGGCATACCATTCTAAACTTACTATAAAAAAGTATTCATTACATGCCTGAAAACCATATAAATTGGGAATAAGGAATTGACCAAAATACTACTTTTGTCATAGATATATCTAATTTTGGAAAATTTTGTAATTTGTCAAAAAAGGAGAGTAAAAACTACAAAACTTAGAAATTTGTTTCCTGAAATGAAGCATTGGTCAGTCCTTCAAACAAATGCTTATTGGAAAGCTTTAAACTCATTTATCCTCAAACTAAAAAACTGAAATGAATAAAATTACAGTTATTGAAACTTATGCAAAAGACTTTCTGGACAGTTTGAATGCTACTCTTCTTATGATGATTTGCAGTCTGAATTTGTTTATAAACATTCAATGAGTGCCTTTTCTTTCTTCTTTCCTTTGTTTCTTTAGATGAATTTCCATTAAAAATTATATCATTGAAATGTCTATTCCTTTTATCACAGTTTTTAACTTTATCACTATATATTGCAAGGAATTTGGGGTTTTCTTTGACCTGCTTCTACTTGGAACAAAACTATGTTTCTGGGTATTTTTTAAGAGTTGAATTTCTCTGCTATTTCTTTCCAATAAAAGTTTCAACTCAAATTTTTTGTAAAAGACAATTTCAAACCTTACCTAAAGGGATGAATGTCTTTATAGCTTTAAGATGGGATTATTTTGATGTGTAGAGAGATACAACTCAGAATGCAACAATTTTCTTAGTTGTGTTTTCAAAACACAACTAAGAAAATTGACAGCTTTGAAAATATGGGAAAACACATGCACATCATTGAAAGCGACATAATGTAAACCAACATAGAATAAAATCTAATCATCACACATGAAAAAGAATTGTATCTTTTTAAAGAGAAAATATTAAATTTTGTTTACATACTAATTTTATTAAAAGAACCTAAAAAATAACAGTTGAAACTGAAGGAAATTTCACTATTTTGACATGTATTCGCAAAATGATAAATTACTTCTGCTACATATTTATTCATTTAATTATAAGAAAGGATAAAAGGCTTAAACAGCCTTTTCTCAATATTTATTTCTTATATCTGAATTGTATTTTATATACTTTACATTTTTGGAGTATACTAAATACACAGAGATTACGTGTAAACTTGATTGTTTAGAATTAAAAGACAATTTCAAACCTTACCTAAAGTGATGAATGTGTGCTTTGTTTTCAGAAAATGAAGTTTAAATTGAAGTAATTGTAGATCAAAGATCAAGGGAATTGAGCAATGATTTTTTATTTAAGGCTACTTTAAGATGAATTCAAAGAAGACTTGAAAATCTTTCATCTTTTGCAGGTGGACGTCATAGAATCTTTACACAAAATACTCATTGATAAAATTGGAGCAATCCAAGATTTTGAAGCTGCAAAATTGGTCCATGATAAATTCCTCACAGATCTTCTTGACCTGAGTTTGTTTCGTAAGCTTACAGTATGTATCTTTTCTACCCAAGCAAATGAGAAACATGCAAAATTCAATTTTTTTTCTTTTCCAGTTGAAAATTCTATAAAAAGCTGCATTAATATAACAGATTTGCTTTGTCTGCTCTGTAAGCATTGCCATGAGCCAATAAAATGATTTTGTTAGTTTTTCAGATTGTTTTTCATATTTATACACCTTATAATTCCATTTTCTGCCGATTGCAGTAAAAATTAGGTGCTTAATTTTTACAATTTTGAATTTTAAGATATATATATATATATATTTCATTCATGTGCATTGTTTTTGGGTTTTATCAACTATGCAGTATACTAGGGTTAGTTCAGCACCATGACACAATTCACATGGCAAGAAATTTGGAAATGTGTGTGTGTGTGTGTGTATATATATATTATAAATTAATTGATTTAAAATGTTTTTTTTCACTACACAGTTCAAACCATGTTTCAAAAATGGAAGCTGAATGCTCCGAATTTAATTTTGTAGTTAAAGACATTAGTTCCATTTCATCCTCAAGTGAATTTTGGAGTAACTTTTAAAATTACTGGGTTTTAAAGACACAGCGAAAATCATAATTCACGTTTTCCAAGGATACAGAGAAATCCAATTCAACCAGACAAGGGGTGTTTGCGTGTTCATTATGTCTGTATTTTGATGTATCAATTGTTAGTTACATTTTGGTAGGGGTAGGGATGTATTTTTCAATGAAATCTGACATCCGTTAAATGCATGTCGTCTGGATTTTTTAAAATTTTATTGTTAACGGCAAAAATTCTTACGGCATATTTTTCTATTTGTATATTTAAAGATTTTTGGGGGTTGTTTAGGTTACATTTTATTTAACGACGATTTGAAATATTTTCACTTTTAATTTTTAATATACTATATTACTTTTAAGAACAATTAAATGTATTAGAATCCCTTACAGTATGTAGAATTATTTTCACATCAAGTATAAGTATGTATATTATTAGGTTACAAATTTTTTTTATATTTAAATATTATTTAAGTAAAATTTATGACAATGACGGCAAAAATAGCTACTTAATTTCACTGATTTAGTAAACTTTTATTTTTTATATAAACCTAGTAATATATTGTTTCTCATGTAAGTACAAAGGACATGGGTCATTCAAAAGCTTACATCTTCTAGCATTTCATATTAATTTCATTTTACTGTAGGTGTTTTATTGGATTCTTTTAAGTGTGTGTAGTACTAAGAGGGAGGTCTTTAGGTTAGAAAACGTTTTATTTAATTACAATTTAAAAGAAGTTTAGGTTAGAATTCATTTAACTACAATTTTAATTACAACTTTAAAATATTTTCATTGTCAGTTTTAATAGACTATAGTGCTTTTTAATAGAAGTAAATGTATTAGAATTACTTACAGTAAGTAAAATTATTTTTCCATATCAACTATATGTATATTACGATTTTTAAAATTTTATATTTAAATATTATTTAAGTAAAATTTATGGCACTTACGGCAAAAATAGCTAATTCATTTCTCTGATTTAGTAAACTTTATTTTATTTTTATTTTTTATATATAAACTTAGTAATATATAGTTTCACATGTATGTCTATAACTATATATTACTAAGTTTATATATATAAACTTAGTGATATATAGTTATAGTCTTAAGATACCACAACTTTTTTTGCAGAAAATGTTCTCAATGCTGTGAGTGGAATAATCTTAATTCTTAGTGTGTTATATTTATACATTTTCAGTGGGTATTTTAAAAATAATAATGTATTTTGACACTATTTAGCTATGATAATTGGCTAACAAATTAATCATAGAAAGTAAAACAGAAAATAGACTTTCTTAAAGCGGAAATAGAAAAAGCTATAACGAAAGATAGACTGATCAACATTAAAAGAAAGATTTGATTTTATTTACAATAAAAGTCAACAGAGACAACCGTGTGTGAGGTCCTCTCGAATTAATTTATGTCTTACCAAGGGAGATAGAAAGAAAGGCAAATATGGAATTATCGGCCAAAACACGTGCTGGCCATAATGTACTGGAGACAAATGCTAATACAGGCAAGGAGAATCAATGTTAATTATCTTTCCAAGATATTGTTTATTTTTTTCTTGGATACAGACGAAGAGAAGCAATGTGGCAATTATAAAATTTTGGCATTGCCTCGATATAGGTGAGAGGATTGTTATCATTTACTTTGCTATTTGATGTCTTAGCATCTGTAGGCAATCCCCAGAAAATAGTGGAGAATTGAGATTTGGCGAGATAAAAGAATTTAATTTTTTAACAAGTCAAGGATTCCATTATAAAGCTAACTTAGCGTAAAGAAACAGATGGCAAACTTTGACAGTGATTAATGAGATGGTAAGAGTGCTGGATAAGTGACTTTTGGGTGGCCCAGGCAAAAGAGAACATATGATAAAAATTTAATTGGCAATGTGGAGATGGAAAAAAGAATTTTGTAAACAAAAATTTTAGATTATAATTTTAAGGAGGCTAGCATAGCCACACCCACACTACCGAGAGATCATTGGTCGTATGGTATATAAATGAACGGCAATGGGTCGTTTGGAAGTTGAATTGAGTTGAGTCGCAGTTCAGCTCCAGACAGAGTCAGATGAATAGCGAGAACCAGAGTGTTGCCTCGCTGAAGCTGACCAAGAGATTCCACGACCTCCGACTTTGCCGATTCTATCAATAGCAAGTTATACTGACAAATGAAGTTAAGCCAGCACTTAAAAACTAAATTAGTTGACTTAGACTATCAATTTGCTTGAAACATAGAAGTGTCACATTACGTAGGAAACGGGCTGGGATCCTGTATATAACAGAAGGATAAAGTTAAATTGTTATTTCTTAACATACTTGAATCTCTTGGGTTTTTCTTTCATTTATTTTTTTTTCTTTGCGATTGTGCAATGCCACCTTCAATGCCCGACACCTGATTCATCTCGTCTACCTAAGATCAAAGTCACAACGTGGGTACATTGGACTTGAGATCAAAACAGTTACTCCAGTAACCAGACATTGCAAGTGAGCTGGGAATGATAGAGCTGGCATTGAACTGGTACAGCTGGTGAAGCTGTTAACATCGACAACCAGAATTTGACCCTGGTGCCACTGGATTCGACCCTGGATGGCTGAGTGTCACATATTGGTATCCTGACCAGGGGATTTCGCTGAGTAGCGAAAACCACTGAACGACCGGGACACAGGCTGGTGGCAGCGACAAAGAGTCAACCCTAAAACGCCAATAGAAGAAAGCTTACAGCTTTGCACCGCAACTGGGAGTTGACCTTGGGCCGACGGCTTCGTGTCCCAGTATACTTAAAATTTTTATGCAATTTATTAAAATTGCATTTCTTCCATAAAGTATTTGCTATAATCTCTTATAATAATGTTGGTAATTTATAATTTTTTAATGATCAATCAGTTTAAAGATTTTTGATATTTCAGTTTCTTGACATTGCTATAAAAATAAGTTTTAAAAATTCATTCAATACTCATGAAATTTGAAATTTAACATATGGGTGAAAAGGTTTAAAACTGAATGAAAATGCAAATTATGATTAATTTTTTAAATAAAAAAAATTCATCCCTTAAATATCACCAAATTGTTGTTAACTCAGTTTATTGATCAAACTATAAGCTTATTTACAACTGGTCTAATGTCCTCATCTTTATTGTTACAATCATGTTTTCACTATTGTGTCCTCTGGCCTTCAGGTAACTTTCAGAGAACTTGGACTAAACTCTGAATTTGACCTTTGCCTAATGCTGCCTTTGTCAGAGGATGTCTTGGTCCTCAGGGTTGTAGGACAATGAGTTGATTGCAGGATTAATCCCATGCTGTTCAATACAGTCACAGGTCAACTATTGTTAGTTGCTGTCCACTTTGGTCCACCTTACTCTACCCACATTGTTCTTGATCACAAAGCTAGTGAGGATCAATTAATGTCGATGCATTGACTCAGACCAGTAGGGAATTCTATTCGGCAGCAGGTCATGTGTGTTTCAGCAGCTCCTCCTGTTGTCTTGTTTGTGTCTCTCACTTCAACTACCAGGGTCTCTTCTGTGCTCTGTTTATATTGACCCTAACTAAAGACCAGAATGGGGGCTGATGGTGTTTGAGGTTTCTTGTCTTTCAACGAAAGTTCTTTGTTGTCTGGTTTGTAAAACTAGTTTGTGAGACCTCTTCTTCCTACAGGTAGTGGTTGCAGGTATTGGCCTGCCCATATAACTCATACTTTCTCTTATTTATGCCTCACGAAATTACTTTCTAATGGGTGTAATCAATTCCTCTGTCCTGCTTGGTATCTCATCTAAGCCCTTAACCCCGGCTGTCTTTTTGACAAATCTGACTTTAAACCATGTGATCATAGTTTTTTAGTAATTAATTGTAATTACCTTTTCTAATTTTCATCAACTTTTTCCTAGCCTAAAGTCTTGTTTATGTAATCAGAAATTTACCAGCTGTTTCCTCCAACAGCTATTAGCAAGTATTAGAACCTTAAACCAATTCTTTAAAAGCTTCTTCTGCTGATCATAACAAAAATAAGGTAATTAGTTTCAATTATAAATAATGGTAGCTAATCTCAGAAATTCAAACAGAAATACTATAAGATTATTTGGAAAGTATGTTTCAATCCTGAAAATAATCAAAATTATTCAAGCATGAAAAACTAGCCAGTGTTGACCTCAATGACCACTTTCATATTCACTATCCCTGATATTTTACCTATAAATATAGCATACCTCAAAACTATTTTATCACACACACACACACACACACACATATATATATATATATATATATATGTTTCAACAGATACCTACTTGTTATATAGCAAACCAGTGTTTAATTGCTGAAAAGTTACAATCAGTTTTAGACCTTTAATTTTGTGTGTATAAAACTATGTAGTCATGCAATGCCTTATTGTTGAACCGTCAAAATGCTGCTCTTGGATGTTATATAAATCTTAGCCATAAAAATTGTTTATATCTCCAAGGAGAAAAAGGTTTTTTTTTTTTTTTTTTTTTTTTTTAAATCTGGCAATTAATAAAGATTTCAGATATTTTAAGGACCATGTGTAATTGGCCCCACAAAGTAAGTGCTTTATTTTTTTTTTTCTTTTGGTTTTCTATTTTTAGAACCACCTTCTTGATGACCTGCTATCCACATGTTTATCATTTTGTAATTTGATTAAGAACAGTTCACCTGGAGAATTGAGCCCACCACATAGAAAACTACTTGCTTCTATCAGAAAGGTGACTTGCTTTCCTATTTGATTAAAATTCCTATGTCCTGACTCAAGCTAGCAGAGATTTGGACCATTTTTATTAACTGTCTCTTTAGGGTGTATCATTATTTAATGAATATGTACGAGATTGAAACAGGAAAATGTTTTAAGCTCTCACTTTTCAACTGTCAATGTTATTTTCTTAAGTTTTTGCAGAGGGTTGGAGAAAACTATTCAAGCTTGAAAGTCTAAACATTTCCTGATAGTTAGAAACAGATATCATAATTTTAATCATCACTGCAGTATCATGACATTTACAGAGGAGCCATTTTTTCTGGGATAATGTTGAGATTAATTATTGAAAAGGCCTATTTCATCAATTAGTTATCTGATCCATCCAGAAAAGACTGATTTTATTACATTCTCAATTAGTCTCCCAAACTAAGCTTTCAGTATTGTAGCAGTCAAAATAACAGATACCAGTGACTGGACTAAGGCTGTAGCAATAATTATGTGCCAAAGTGTGTTTCTTTAAGTGATATTCTGTTACAGCATAGAACTTGGGGCTCTATCTGTTGATGTGCTTGTTGATATAAAAGAACATCCTTTGCAGGCCTTCTTCATGCAAGGAACAAAAATTTTAATTTAAGTACACCCCCCTCCAAATTCCAGCAGTAAAATGAATGTTTGACATTTTTTAACCATTTATGTCATTGCAGTTCTATGGTTCATCTGTGAATGACAAGTTCTTAATTCACTTAATTATAATAATTTATTTCAAAATGCCTTTGAAAATTCTCTATCACATTTTTAATCAGTTTCTAAAAGCCTTGATGATGCATAACAATTGACACTTCATAAAATTATAAGAAACCATGAGATCAAATAGAACCCCTTTTAGCAGCCAACAGTGATAGCAAAGAGAAAAGATTTTGTAATATCTAATTCAATACTCTTTCCATCACTGTTATTTATAATTTAGTCTTAATAGTCATTTATAAACACAAAGATGTGTATTTAAACTACTCAATTTTTTTTTTTTTTTTTTTTTTTAATCTTCAATCTGTTTTTTTGCTTAATGTTTTAATTTGGGATTTGTATTTTGATTTCTAGGATGTTCGCAACCAAACAGGAATGCTGTTTAATATGTTGCTGCGTTCACAAACTCATTCAAGTCAACAGAATATTGCCCAGTTGATGTTGGGGTTGGACTTTAACAGATTTGTCACCAGTGCAAATGGTCGTTTGGGCATGTAAGTACAAAACTGCTAATTATCTTTTTCTTCAATCTGTACAAATTACAAAAACAGCTACCCAGTATTTTAAGGTAAATTAACAGCTATGTATTTATTTTTCAGATGGTAAACACTTGTTCAAGTCATGTCTGGCAAAGTGGGGGAGTGGTTCTCTGCTCCCCACCCTTTATAAATAAAAATAATTTGAAAATCTCTTGACTTTTTATTTTAACAAATTGATATTATTTGAAAAGTTAAGTATTTTGTAAATCATGACTGACTTGTTTTGCATTTCACATTGAAGAAAAAGAAAAGAAAGACAAGATTTGTGAATTGGTAGCACACCAGTTTTATTGTTCAATGACAAGGAAGCTGTGAGATAATTTGGTCTCATGAGCCAGTATTTGTGCAGCAGTAAACCAATGGTCTGACACAGCCACATTCTTTACAGCTATCACAGTGAATGCATTAGTATCAATTAGGAATACACAAAGACAACATTGAATTGGTGGAGGTTTCTTTCAAAGCACCAGTTCTAGGACATGGTTGAATTCCTCTTAGTTGAGAAAGAGAGAGAAAATAGAGAAACTGGACTATTGCTTTCCTGCCCAATTTTAAAAATGTTTATGACTTGATAAAATGTGGAAGAAAATTGGACAATGCCATCCTGAATATAGACAATCTACTCAAAATGTTTTCACTGGTGATAATTTGTTAAGACCAGGATCCATTAGACAGTTTATTTTCAAAAAAACAATACCAATAATATTTTGATTTTTAGAAAAGCTAACTTCAGATTTGATTCCATCCTTGAGCAATTATTTTTTGCAAAGTGAGTTCTGGTTTTCTATTCTTTAAAATATTTTATAAAGTTCAAAGGTTAAAATTCAACATTACTATAATAACATCCTGTGAGAATTTGATTCTTTCTGTATCAACATTAAGAAAAAAATGATTAAAAAGCCTAAAACATTCTAAACTTTCTGTTGAATTTCATGAACAAATGTTTAAAATTTAGTAACATGTAACTCCTTATAATCTTTGCATAGACAAAATAATTTAACATAACAGAAAAATCAGTTATACTTACCCTCTCTTAAAAAAAAAATTAATCTGCCAAAGTACCAGTTTTGGATCATTAAGTGCAAATTGAATAAGATGAACCTTAAAGGAGTTGTCAAATTTGGTATGAGGGATTAGTTATTTCCATTATAAAATAAAATTATAAACCCAAGAAATTTTGTTGAAATGTTTAAAAGAAAAAGAAGCAAATGATGTGCCATTCAAATGCTACTCAATAGAAAAGAATCATATTTAATACTTCTTCACTTGAGAGAGAGCAAAATAAGATATGAAAATGCCTGAAGCCCAGAGTAAGTGTTTTTGCTAGCATCCCTTTCCATGGAAATTACAGCAGGTAAAATTAAATCAAACAAAATATGGAAAGGAAAAATCCTCATGGTTAAAAATAATTGCTTTTGTGTATAATCATTGACACATTACAAATAGTTGAGCTGATAATTACTACAATTTCTCCCAGTGTTTGAAATAAAAATGATTGGAATATACAGGCATTTTTTTTTTTTTTTTTTTAATTTCATAAAAAATTGTACAAATTGTACAAATCACAACTGTCAAATGGATACTTGAGATAAGTGAAATAGTTTTTGACACTACAGAACTGAGATTAAATCAGACGAATAAAAATACATTTCTTTTAAAAGAAAGAAATGAGCCACGGTACCTGATTTGTAAGTAAGAAACAATAGTAAAACAAGACTTGTTAACAAACAAAAAGCCTAGAAATTATTTACATGTGTTAAGATAGCATTTATAAAAAGAAGTCAGTCAAGCAAACAAAAACATAATCAGCCTTAGATTGCCTGAGAAATAAAAGATGTCATAAGCAACATCATCTTCAAGCAAGATGACCGGCAATTGGCAATAAAAAACAGATATTGAAATTTGGAAGACAAAACTGTCTTTTTTATTTATTTATTTTTTTTTCCTCTCTCCCCTCCCCCTTAAGGTACAAAGTCACTTTAAGCACAAAAATAATGACGAGATTTAGAGTTGATGTGAATCCTGGGCAAAACTCATACTCATTGTATCCAGCCAGCGGGAGGTGCAGCAGCACCAAGGCTGTGTCTGGTGGGAGAAACTATTTAATTTTGAGATGTATGAATATACACACATGCAGCTTAAACACACAATGTAAAAGTGATTGTCAGATCATAAAATGCTGTTTTTATTTGCAAAAGTTAGCATTTTGTAATTGTGTTGCCCACTGTTGAAGGATATCTGCCAGTTGTACTTTACCAAGCAGAAGGAATCACCGGTATTCAGTAAGTGAAAATAATATTTGCACTTGTTCAGAGACCAGATGTAAGTTTTTAAAAATGTCTAGAAACATGAAAGAATTCAAATGAAAAGACAAAAAAAAATTGAGGTTAATTTTTTCAGGGTTGAAAATAAAGGACAAATCTTAAGTTATAATCAAAAAATTTCATATAATTCAAAATACACAAAAAGAAATGGAAATAATTGTGTTGTCAGGAGTAAGCAAACAAATTATTCAAATATAAAGTCAACCTTTTAAGTTGGCATCAATCTTCATTCTGGTAAGGTAAACACTTCTGAAACCTAAGTTTTCTCTATCACTTTCCAACAAATAAAAAAAGATTTTAACATCTGCTTTGTATTGCCAGTTAAGAACTTGCTTTTCTAAATATACATCATTGAAACAGCCAATTTTGAAATGGAATTATTCTATCAAACAGCTCCTATGTTGGCGTTTTAAAAATAAGACCAACAATAGTGTAGTTTGCATTAAATAAAACAAGAAAAATTTTTCTTGTTTTGATTTCAGTTGATTTATGTGAAGAGACTTACCATACACTGGACGGACGGACAGACAAACACTATTATAGACCATATTTGCCCTATGATTAATACCATAAGTTTGTGCTGAAGATTTACCATAATAAAAAGATTAAAATTGTTGAAAGTGAATCAGTTATTAGAAATACTGATCTCTTTGCAGAAAACTGAAGGCAAAACATGGACATCTGTATGGGTAAAATGTCACCCATTTGGAGATGCAAGAAAGATTGTTTGGTGTTGAAATTCAAAATGAACCTTATTGAAGATGACTGAATTGGATCCCTCAACAGAAATCATTTTTCTGTTTTATAACTGAAACAAAAATGAAAAGATTTTTATTTGCTAAAACAAAATGCATTTGTGGTTCATTACTCTTGCCAAATCTTGTAATAAAATCCCCAAAATTAAGTCATTTAAATTCATGACAATATGAATTGAAAAATCACATTTAAAAAAAAAAAAAAAAAAAAAAATAGGTATTTGTTGCTAACTTTAGTACTAATGGTTCCTGGTCTGATACAAATGGCAGCAAGATCTCAATATTGAAGTTGAATTCTTACATTAAGAATTTAAAAAAAAAAATAAAATTCAACTTCTAAACTTTTATTGAAAAAAAGATATTCCATAATATTAAATAGCTGTGAAATTAAGGCATAATTTAAATATATTTTTTAAAAATACAGGGTTTTGAAAAGTACCTTTCTATTTTCTACTCTTACTTAGAAATTTGTCCAAATTTTCAAACTTGAAAAAACTTGCAGTGGAATTTTTTTAAATTTCTGAAAGTTCGTATGTACTAAAATTTTGTTGTGTCTCACAACCTGACACACTTAAAACAAACTGCTTGCTTTGTCATCAACAAAATCATTCAACACCCCCACCATCCCTAAAAAAACAATGTATCAGCAAATTATATGGGATGTGCTATTTGGCTCCAAGATATAGTGGCTTAAAAATAGAAAAAAAAACTGGCTTGAATTTTGATTTTTCTGTTTTGTTTCTTTTTACAAACAAGAAGCCTGGACGAGTTTGCATAGAAATTAATGCCCAAAAGCCAGTGAAGGAGAAATTTCTTATAAAAAAAAAAAAAAAAAAAAAGGCCACATGACAATAGCACATAGATGAAGGCTCATTCTAATTGCCCAAATTCTATTTTTGTATTTGTTCAGTTCTACAGAGAAAATGTTAATACAAGTAGTTTTTAGCTATAAAAAGAGATTGAAGTTGATTCAAAAGCAGTTTGTGTAAAAAAAAAAAAAAAAAAAAAAAAAAAAAAAAAAAAAAAAAAAAGTGGGAGTGTTTTAAAAGTATTGGTCACAGTGCTGAGTATTTTCTTTATATTAAAGATGAGAAATAAATTAGGATAGCTAAAAAGATAAAGAAATATTGAATTTGACAAGAAATCAAAAAAGTGATGGCAGTGATATTCAGTCAATAGTAATAATTATTGTCATAAAACCACTTGAATCAAATTTGTTTTAATATATACAGGATTGAACACAACCTAATGTCATCAATTCAGAAAAAGAAGTTATTCACAAAAACTCGTTTAATGAAAAGCTTATAAGTATCCAAATTGATCTAGTGCTTTTTGAGTTGTGGATTTTTAGAAATACTGCTTTTATAAAAAGTCAGATGAACTATTTTTTTTATTTTTTTTTTTTATTTTTTTTTTATTAAAATAGGCTTTTAAGAGAATTTTATTATATGAAAATTAATCAAGTATTCCACTGGAACCATGACTAACAATAGTAGCAGTCAATTCATAAATCAAACAGGTCATAAAATGAAGATGTATATATATCAAATCTCAAAATAAAGTGATCAGAATTTGCTTCAGAAGACAAAGACAATAGGTAAGTGTAGTAGTAGTAATAAAAGTAACAGTAAGATATTTTATAAGAAGTATATGATATTAAAACTTAAATAGTGAATAAGTAAAGTTAATTTGTTATATCATGGGACTGAAAAATCAAAGTCTATAGTTTAATTCCTGGAGTCAGTTAAGTAAAGTATCTACTTAGTAACTTATCAATTTCACTTTGTCTGTTATTCAGAAATGGTCATACATGAGGATATAAACACACACACACACACATATATATATATATCTCCTTGCAAGCAAGTTAATGGAATTCAAATGACAAAGTCATTGTAACAATGAAATCAAGCATAGGGGGTAATTTACCAGCTAACTACATCAAGAGATAAATATTAAAGGTTATATGAATAGGGAGATAGACCAAGAGAAAACAAATTAAGTTCACTAGAAATATATATATTATTATGGCTTGTAAAATATCATCTAACACTGACAACAGTCCAGTTGGAAGCAAATACATATTGATTGAAAAAGAAAAATGAATTCAATTGCTAGCAACAGCAATATAAGAAACTGGGATGAATGCATAACATAATTTACTTTCATTTACATTAGCAAAATTGTTTTAGACACAATACATTCATGTTGCTAGGATATCAACAAGTGAAAAATATTCCAAATATACTGGCCCACAAAATAAAAAGGTGAACATATGAGTTCATAAAAACTTTAGGAAAAACGTTCCTTAGCAAACCCATATTGTTGAACATTGACAAATTCTTGAATTATCCAACCAATGCTAAACTTAAAATCATCCAGTTTCTAACCCCTACAAAAATACATTTTATGAAAAATAGAAACTTGAATACATACTCCAGCATATGCCTTTATACACCACCACAAAAAAAAAAAAAAATATTTACAAGTGCACTTCAACTGGATAGCAAAATATAAATTCCTTCACTACTGATAATAAATGCAAATTGTTAACACAGTGCAAAGATTTTATATTTTTGGAAGAAAAAGTTATCATACATTTCTCTATGACAATAATATTTGATAATATAAAACATTCAGAGACCTATGAGATTCAAGCAAGTCAAAATCAATTGCTTCAAATAATTAGAAAATGGTGAGGATGTGAAATAACAAGAGATGGTATCACAATAACAAAGAAGTAAACTCCAACACTAATTACATTCAAATGATACAATTCAGAAAATTCATGATATTCAAACAAAAATGTAAGGCTCAAGGTCATAAATAAAGATTCATTACACATTTTGAGGGAAAGGAAAAACGTCTATAATAAAATTATTTTTGTCTTTATTTTCAACATTCAAATTTATGCATGAAGTACATAAAAGTACTAAGTGTTTCCTTATGGTAAAAATTTGATAAAAGCCACCTAGTGTAGAAATATGAAGATGTATTTTATGTTAGTCCTACTAGCAACTACTTAAGTAATTTGTGTGTTTACACACAAATGTAACATTAATTTATTTTAATTCACTCCAATAGTCAATATTATTAAAATGCTTCTTATAGTAAGAATATACTCTGCTCATTTAAAAAGGGGTTCATGTGCTGATTATTTAAGATATTCACTAGATAGGTCTGTAACAACTTCAATATTTGAGGGATTAAGATATATATGCAATAAGATACTCAGCAAAAAAAACATCAAAATGCAAACAAGTTAATGTTTTCATTTTTTATATATATCTTTATAGATATATTTCTTGAGTTTTTTTTTTTTTTAAATTCTATGTAAGAATGGAAATCTCAAAAGGTTGCTTGATGATATGATTCACAACCAACTGAATTTGTGAGAAAGCTGTCAAATGATAATTTGGCATTACAATCAGAAAAGGTTGGAACATATTCAAATATCAATAGATTTTCTGAATAGTAACTCATTTTCAGCAAGAGCTACAGATTTCTTCAGCACAATACATCAGTTTAAAACAATGATTTGTAATTAACTCTCTAGAGTTTTCAATAAGTTAATCAGTTAAATCATTTTGTCAAAACTAATTTTGCTAACAGTTAAGCATACAACTGTAAATTTGGTTAGATAAAGAGACATTAATGCATAGTTGTTTAAAAGGTTGGTACAGTAAAACAGGGAAAAAGATTAGACAGAACAATAGAGATAAAATTATACTATCATAAATTTATATCACAGATTTTAAAGAAAAATCAAAATTAAGTATCCAAATGAGATTATGTCTGATGGTTAAAGCATTAGACTGAGACTATCAGGTCAATAGTGTAACTCCCAGTGACAGATAAAAAGAGACCCATTAATCTTGACTTAACATATTACATGGAAATACTAGGACAGATTAAATTTGCACAGGAGAACATTTTTATCAAGGGAACAGTAATGGAAAACCATATATCAAATTAAATCTGGATGTTGTAAAGGACAATAACTGCTGAAACCCTTGAAAGTATATGTTATTTACAATGTTAACATACTTGAATCAGGTTATTTAAAATATTCAGAGCTCTTAGTACTTTATTCAAGGGTTCTTTACTGATTTTTCCCTGCTCTTTATATCATGCTGAATATAGCATATTGGATTGTTAGAGATCTCATATACACAAAACTGTACCATGTAGAATAGTAGTGAATATCATTACTTATATAGTTTAATCAAAAAGAGTTACTTATATTCAGTTCATTTTGCATGAGATTAAAGCCATTGATACCGGTAAATTACATTCAGTATTCATAGAAATAAATCTTTCAATTCAGGTCATTGGAACACTTCTACTATGTTGGCTGTTCATTAGAGTGTATATCCAAGAGCTTTTGTACTCATCTATACTTTAGATTAAAAATCAGTTTAAGAAATCATATATTGTTTCCTAGGATTTCTTATGGAAAGGGATATTTTGAGATTTTAAAAATGTTTATTATTTAAATGCTAATATAGACAAAATTATTTTAAAAAGTTTAGTCAATTTATAAAATTCAACACTAAATATAGCTTTAGGTTATGATAAGTTATTAAAATATTTTTGTCAGTTTATAAGATGAAAATCTTTTTTTTTTAATATTATAGTAAAGTATAAAGCATTTGATGATGAAAACATTATCAAAAAAGTTTTGGTTTATTAAAATTATTTTATCTTATTTAGCAAACTATTGGTAGCTCAGATTTAGAAAGTTATCTAAAAATCACAAATATAAAGGAAAATTGAAAAAAATAAATGAATTCATTTGGATCTAATAACCATGCTGCAAAGATTGTAATTATTTTAGTTTAATATAAAATTAATGAAAGTATATTTTATAACTTGGATTTCATATTAACTGAAGAAACAAATTGCAATAAAGAATGAAGAGATTCTTTTTGTTAGCAAAGGGCATTAAGAAATTACGAGTTGAGATATTTTTTTCTCAAGCATAAACACAAGAAATGAAAGATACTTTATGATAAAGTTGCATGTAGCATTGCCTTCAGAGCTATGATGCACATCCTCACAAACTGATATGCATCAAAAACATGTAGCATTTAACTATAAGTTGTTCAATCAGATGAGAAGAAAATGCAAACTAAAATAGTGAACATTTCAATGGTTTAAAAAAATAGAAATTTTGTTTCCAAATAAGAATGAAAAATTGAAAAACAATTCATTATAAATGGAGGAATGTACTTGGTGTTTCAACACTATTTAATATACAAAATGTACATGCAAAAAATCTTGTGTAAAATTAAATAAATCTTAATTTCAATTATCATTAATTTTTTTCTAGAAATAAGATCATTAAAAATAACCAACTGTTCAACATCTTCCAAGATTTTCAAATGTTACCAATAAGTCTCATTATTAGTAATTTAAGAAGGCTAACATCTTCATGGAAGTTGTTAAGCTTCTTAATAGAAAACCAACTTAATAAATTAAAAAAAAAAAAAATTGGTATTATCTAATGAACCTATTATTTACTAGTAGTACCACTCAATATATAAGTTTTTAGAAACAGCAGATAATTTTATATAGTCCTCAATTTTACAAATATTAATATTAAAAATTGAGCATGATATTATATAAAAAGATTACTTAACTTTTTAAATATCAATTTTTATCCCAACATCAATGTTTCTTAGTAAAATTTCCAGTCATCAGGAGTAGTGGTTTAGTATATTTCCAGTTTTTTCACTTTGTTCCGTGTCTTTTTCAATCTGTTTTTTTACTCCGTTTTGTACATGTGCATATTCATGAAATTTGGCTTTTGTTTATGTCTTTCATTTTTTCAGCTATAGATTATTTGTCCAGTTGTAAATTCTTTCTTCATATTTTTTTTATATAGAAGTTGTTATGCTGTGTTATATTATTAATTAAATTATAATATTTGTTTTAAATTTGTAATCTTTGCAGCATATTTATTAGATCCAAATGAATTCATTAAAATACTAGTTTACTTTTCAATTTTCCTTTATATTTGTGCTTTTTAGATAAAAATTAACAAATATTACAATTTAATTAATAATATAACATAACTTCTCTATAAAAAAATAATTTGAAGAAAATAATTTACAACTGGAAGAATAATCTATAGTTGAAAAAATGAAAGCCATAAACAAAATCCAAATTTCATGAACACATGCACATGTAAAAGAATGTTAAATTCATGAATATGCACATGTACAAAACAGTAAAAAGCAGATTGAAAAAGACATGAAACAAAGTGAAAAATTAGAAATATACAAAACCACTACCCATGATGACTGGAAATTTTACTAAGAAACATTGTTGTTGGGATAAAAATTGATATATAAAAAGTAATCTTTATATATATATATATATATATATATTGGTTAAATATAGATTCAAACAGAAATTGGGATTATAATTAGAGTATGAAAATAAAGTAGAAAGGTTTAAATTAATGTATATTTTTTTGGACAAGCTATTATTTAAATCCACAAAAGAGAAGAAAAAAATTAAATTTAATTAAATTATTTTAATAGACTGATATCATGCTTAAAAACATCCTGAGTTTAAAGTTAATTTATATTCTTTGAATTAGGACAGCAGGAAAACCAAATGTTACTCATGAAACATTTTTAATACTCTCAACATGAATAGAAGTAACTGGTTATGCCATAAATGTAATCACCATTTATTCTGTGCATTCCTTTGAGCTTACATGTATTTACTGACATTTAGAACTTTGAGATTTGTTCTTTTTCTGAAACAAAATGCACAAGAAACATGGAGATAACATGTAGTAAAATATATAGAGAAGTTTTGCTTTAAATTAAAGCAAAACTTCTATGGAAAAAAAAAACAATTACTTCTATAAGCAACATTGCTTCTTTCTTCACTGAATGTAGTTTATGTTTAAATCACTAGAAATGAAAATAGACATAGAAATTAATAAAAAGTCACAAATCTATTAGACAATGTTCTACTACCAATACATGCAAATGTTGATCTTATGAAAAATAGTGAACCTATAAATGGTGGTGTGGACAGGTCACATGCTAGGAAGACTAGAATATAGTGATTGGACGAAAGAAAATTTAAACATTGAATAATGTTTAATTGTTGATACATCAAATGACAGGCAGGATATTCGGAGTTCATAAAGCTCAGAGGAATTGCTAAGTTCTCTTTGAATCTTCACAACATTTGAAAATAAACTAAATAAGAAAAAAAACACAACCACAGCACCTGTAATAATCTCATTTGTAGATAGCCTGCAGAATACTCTAAAAAGAACAATGTTCACAATATACAGATTTAAAATTGTACATATAAGAAGGCAGGTAGGTGTTATTATTTAGGACTTTGAAAAGCAAATTCAAATGAACAGATTCAGGACTGTCTGGATGATAGATGGTAAAAAAAGTTTATTTTTATTATCCTCATTAACAAAGGAATTTTGTGTGGTCATATTTCTTACATGTCAGTCTTTGCTGCAAAGCTTCAGGTTGGATATAATTTTTTTTTCTTTCAAGACTCATCAATGAAAAAAGAAATACAATAGCTATCATTGATTCTTCATTCCTTCCATTTTTTCATTCCATGACAAGTTTATCAAAAATTACTTTGCACTTTGCATACAAAGTACAGTCTGCGGCATTGTGACAAATCAAGAAATATTCTACCCATAGAAAAAGTAGATTCACTATTTAAAAAAAATATCAGTGGTAGAAATCTGAACAAATAATAAAAGTACTAAAATATTACAAGCTTTAGGTGTTGTGGTTGTTAACATTGGTATGAATATTAATGGAAAAATATAAAGAAAAATGACTTTTCTAAAGCCAGTTCATATCTCATAGGATAATTGGATTTTTATGATAAATATAAATTGTCTATAAAGTTGCTAAAGCTTTTACACATTGTTGTGAAGTATTAGTGCAATTAATAATTTGAATATTTCTTTAAAAAGATAAGATTACACAAAACAAAAACAAAAATTATTATAAAATAAAAAATTAACACAAGCAAAAATAAAATCTACCAACAATAATTTTAAAAATTCTCAAGATTTTAAATAAAAAACAATTGAAAGAATACAGTATTTAAAAAAAATTAAAGAACAGGAAGAATCATACCTCTCATATAAAAATTGTTTCAGATAGTTATTATTAACCATCAAAATGGGGTATTTTTTTTTTGTCAAACTTGATCCAAAGTATAGCAACACTTGATCATTAGTGGCAAGATTAAAAAAAATAAACAATTACCAAAAAAAAAATTACTACAGGAATCAAATTAGATATAGGCAATATTTTAGAGCAGAAGCAGGACATGGCTATATTATTTACAATACTAAGCTTATTAGATAATGTAAACATATTGAATTCAAAAATAGCTTTTAACTTTTCTAAAGAAAGCAGTCATTTTACAAGTCAAAATTGAAAAAGATTCTTTCATCAGAATTATTGAAAACAAGTCCATTACTTCACATTTAGTCTCAGCCAAACAATAAATGCTTCTCTAATATTTTTTTAATAAATGTACAAATATTTCCAATATATATATATATATATATATATATATATATATATATATATATATATATATATATATACACACACAAAATTTATTAAACTGGAATTACTGAGCTAATACTAAAAATGTTGAATACAAATATTTTTTTAGAATAAAAAAAGTGTTTGCACATCTAAAATCGTGACAAGCAATTTATTCCATTACAGACAAATCTATTGGGACTGTAAAACCAACACATTCACTCCAGAAAATAAAACCAGAGAAATATGCATACAACACTGCCTTATAAATAAGTGAAAAAAATTACCTCTAACATTAGAAAGGTTAAGTTTGTATTATACATAGTACTAGTAATAGTAAAGAAAATTACTTAAAATTGATTGATACTAATATAATTGATACTAAGTGTTGCAAGTTTTATTAGGTTAAAAGTAATATTTTTCATTTAAGTAAATATCTATGAAAGTAAATTTATATCAGTTGTGAGAAAATCTCTTTTGGGTTAAGTGGATGAAAAGATATTGGCACATACGATTTTCACATTCAAAGAAATTTTGAATGGAAAAAAAAAAAATTAAATTGTAAAATTGATCTGCTTTGAGGAATATTCAAATTCAGATGAAAGAGACTATGACACAAAGAAAGTGAGGCTTGTTAACCTCAGTAGATAACTTGACAAAATTCCTTTCAAATTACATCAATGGCTCTAATGAGTTCATGTTAATGGCATATTCTGATAAAAATCTGGAAAATGTGCCTATATATTAACTATAAGAACGTGTGTACTTAAATAGAAAACAAAAAAAAGTTAACCTTAAAAAGTGTCAGTGATAAAATGTTTAAGTACATAAGAGATCAAAATTTATATAAATAAAATCGATGACATAAGCTTTAGATATACATAGTATATTTATAAATAAGTATTTGCAAAATTTTGAAGTCTGTAGCAGTTTAAAATTAAAGCTTAAAACAAAAAGTAAGTAAAGCATATATAAATGATGAAATATATATATCATTTATATGCATGGAATACTGAAAAGAGAATTGAATAAATCAAGCAAAAAGGAAAAGTTCACAAATGTACAAAATCTAATGATTCTTCTTGATATCTTAAATAGTACATCACTACATTATTGAAAAAACAATTCACTCATTTCAATATCATGAAATCAGAGACATTTTTTAAATTAGAAAAATATTTTCTTCCACTTAAGAATTGGAGAAAACAAGGACAATTTAAATATAAGGAAATTATTCATCCTTCTAAAAAAAATAAATAAATAAAAAGTTAAAATTAAAAAAATTTACAATAATGATGAGGATAAATAAAAAGTAAATAAATAACAATTAGCACGTTATGCAGATGACATGAAAGCTTATATCAGGATGCATAGTTACAAAACTACATATATTCCAGAAGAGACTAGTTGTGAGTAGAGAAATGTACTCTCCCAATTAATATCAAAACAATACAGCAGTGAACAAGATAGAAAAATATAAACTGTCAACTTTGTAGAGCATATGTGGTTGAAGATTTCAGTAAATAACTTATAATGGGAGAGGGAAGACTCCTGGCAGCATAATGAATGATGAATTAGCAGATATATATATATATATATATATATATATATATATATATATATATATATGATAAAGTGCAAATAGGTTTTTAAAAGTCTTATAAAGAACTTGGGAAACATGAAAATAATTTATGTGAGGTATACAAACAGTTCTAGTAAATAAAAAAACTGCAAAGATAACAACTAGAACAAGAACTAAAATCACTTGAAAAAAAAAAAAGTATCAAATTAAGATAATACAACAGTAACTAAAAAAAATAAAAATGTTTAACTCAAATGCATAGAATTAAACTGCAATAAATCTTCGAGTACAATTTCATTATGAGAATTTAAGGAAATGCAGAAGTAATAAAAAAACTTATATTAAAATTACAATAATCTGTAAAAAGGTTTTTTTCATTAAGTATTACTGAGTCTGCAAATAGCATCTCAAATGCACTCAAGCAAATTCTGATTGTATTCAAAATACAAATAGGCATTTAAAACATTTCACATACATACTAAAAAAACCTTGAGACTGCCTGATACAAACAGGCAGTAAAAGAATCACATCAGAAGCAACAGGATGTGATTTTATGGAATGTTGGTTAAAAATTCAAGAGGAAACTGTATTATATAAGGATTAAAAAAAATTATAAATAACTATTTTAATTGTGAAATCAATGTAATTGATGTTTCAAGTAATTTTTCAAAACACCAAAAAAATACATTTTGTATGCATGTATGTACAAATATATGCAGATGTATGTAAAATATACACATACATGCACATTGTTTTCCCCCAAATACTGTTTTTTAACAAATATTTTAGGTTTTTTAGGTAATTCTGCACTTTCAAAATTTAATTTTAGAAACAAAAGTATTTTTTTTAATTCAATTATTATTCTTAAAAAATGAAAGAAACAAACAAAACAAGTGGTGGGGAAAAGTAATATTAAGAATTGTGACAATTGAAATGTCAAATAAGTAGCATTCAAGAAAACTGTAGATAAATCAACATAATTAAAAGAGGATGGTTATGAGAAAAAATTGTACAATGATGAAGAAAATGGTTTATTAAAATGCTATGTAAATGTACTTTCAGTTTTAAAGATTAAGGATTATAAAAAAATTAAAAGAAAAAGTAATTATGGCTTAATGATAATAATATTAATTTGTAACTGATTATTTTTGTTAAACTTTCTTCAGAAATTGTCTGATTTAACATAAGAGGAGGTATATCTAAAAACTAAACTTATCTTTAAAAGATGAATTATATAATTCAAAATTTTTTTAAAGTGATTACGAAAAGAACAACCATTGCCTAATTAAAATAATAAAATCCCAAAGCCTTGAAAACTGAGTGTTGTTATGGGGACTATTCAAATTACTAATAAATTACTGGAGGTGAAAATTATCACAGGAAAAAAGAATAATGACTAGAAGAAAAATGCGAAATGGTTCATAACTGAACAATCTTAATGCAAGGTAATGCAAGGTAATGATTAAGATTTTCAATTTTATGAGTTTTCATTATAAACTGAAGTGTTGAAAGAAAAAAAGCAAAGTCATTAAAATTATGGAAAGATACAAATAATATGGTGGCAAATTCAGCTGAGGCATAGATAAATAAATTTCATAAACTTAAAAAAATCCATTAATCAAAGACAGACATAATGGACAGAGGTGGTAGGTGGATAATATGATATCACTAGCTGAACAAGCAAAAAAGTAGATATTAACAGCTTTTCAGAAATGTGATAATTCCCAAGTGCTAAAATGAAAAGAAAATAAATGAAATAGATAAATATAAAATTGAAAGCAGCTTTAAATTGTAGCAGCTTTTTTTAGGAGGCATTGGGTATGGAACTAGCTGAAAGAGCCATAGATTTATGAACACTCCCAATGGTAGTTCCACCGAGTGTCCCAACATCACTGGTCATTGCTCCTTTCAGTTGCAACATTTCTATGTTCTTGGTAGCCATATTTACAGCACTGGTCAGTTTTTTATCCCCAGCTAGAGAAGAGATGGTAGACATAGACTTATCAGTTGATTCACTGGAAAAAATCACGGAATAGTTGTTACCAGCTATCTGAAGTGCACACCAAGATGCCGTGCGAGCTTTTCGTGTTAGTAAAGTCAGTTCTCGAATGCTCTCTGCAAGTGCAAGTATATCTGCAATGAAGACATTGAATAGATATTAACCAATTTTAGCATAAACATTTTTTTAATTTAATAATATTCAATAACAGCATATAATTATCTAATAACAAGTAATTTTGTTTTCTACTTATGCTCCGTTAATATTTTTTTAATACATATGAGGGATACACTAAGAGTAGCACCATCTATTTATATAGTGAGTACAATAGTTGCATTGGCAAATTTTCAATTGCAAAATATTAGTTTTTCACAGTTATCAGGAAAATGTTGCCAACATGATTCTTTCATTAGCCCAAACATAACTTGTCTTTCTTGCCCCCACTCCCTCCAAGACACACACCTGTCACCACTGCTGAAATGCCTTACCCACCAACTGTGCTCATGCACACTGTTTGGTCTCCATAAATGTTGAAACATGGGTGCAATTTTCACTGCATGAAGGAAACTGATCACAGATTTGCACTTCTTTTGCACTCTCACATAAGATGCTATTTTGTCAGACTACTGGGCAGTTAGAAAATTAATATTGCACTTGGTGCGAAAGCTGAGGTTTGATAATGACACCAAAAATTAGATTCATAGCTATTACCAATTTTTGAACATTTAGGTTTAAGGAGCATCTGAAAAAAATGTACATAAATACATTTCTGCAGATTTTTGTTTAAAAACAGACTTTAAAAATTTACTATTTCAAAATGAAATTGAATGGAAAATATATTCAAACCAGAATTCTAATTATAAATCACCACAAGCAAAATATGCAATTTTTTATTGTATTCAATAAGTAAAAACTGTAAAAATTGTAAATGATCATAAAAAAGGCTAATCAATGAATAAGATCTATTACCATTTGTTAGGCTATAATTAATAAAAACAAAAAATAAAATCATATATAACACCATATTATTGATGAGCACAAATTATAAGAAAAAATAGATTTAAATTTATATTGTTTATTGAAAATCACACTAAAACTACTGCACTTTATATCATAATATATCTAAATTGTTCAGTTTAATTTCCCTTTGAAGTAAATGAAGTTTTTATTTGATGGCATAATGATTTAATAATAATGTGTTTGTATCTTACTTTATGTCCATATACAATTAGTGAAGCTTTAGTAGTTAATTTAACTTTTTCACACCTTGTGAATATGCAGATAAATTTGGCCACTCCAATATTGTTCCATTCATTAAAACCTCTTGTAGTTCATTATTTGAGAAAAAAAATCTTCTGTAAGTGCAGATTCACAAATGCCCTTTATGAGAGTTTAACCAAATTTGACCAGTGTGTTGCTTCAGAGTTGAATAAATTTGTTTTTAATTTATTCTCTGGTGGCTTGAAATTTATGAAACAAAAATATATTTGTACTGTAAATTTTTTAATGCAACCTTCTGTATTTCAGATGACTGTTGATTTATTCTCTGGATCATGTTGTTTATGGAACTTATAAATTGAAATATATGCAGTTAGTTTAATATTAAAATAATTTAAAACCAATTAACTGCATATATTTCAATTATAAATTTTATAAGGCTGTACAATTTATCATACAGTTCTGGTGGATAGGCACCTCTTGTCAATAAACACATTAACCTGATGGCGAAAGTTGACCATTTTGCTTGATTTAGAGACCCATTTTTCCAGGCAGCAAATTTAGGGTTAACTTTCCCCTCGATAAATTCCTGCAGCATATTCTAAGAATAGTCTTTGCTCATCACTTAAATTTTCTATTGCCCCGGCAGTAAAATATAAGTTATCTAGAGGGCCACTGATAGTGTTAAAATCTACCTGGAGCAAATCCTGGTAATCATTTCCATAAAGTCTCCCTAGATTGCCAGTAAAAGCAGTAGGGTTACTTGTAGTTCCATCAATGTACTTAAAAACAGCTCTAAGTGGAAGTTCATTTTGATGACGTGCAACATTCTTTTTAATTTTTTTTTATTTAGAGCATTAACAAGCTATGCCTCACAACTTGAGTTTGTACTGGTATTGTCCACAAGAACTGCCTTCATGGATTTTTTGATGTTGAATTCTTCTAAAACAGCAGCAACATTCTCTGTTAGAACAACACCAGGTGCATCAACATTAGGGATAACTCTGGATGAGAAATCTATTTTTCGTATCCATCTCTGGTAAGAAAGACAAGTGGTGCTCTGATCTTTTGTTTTTCTTAATTTTTTTTCACCATTTTCCTCTGTAATCTCTTTGTATTTCAAAGCATCCTTATCAACTCTGTAATTAACGCCACTGCAGATGATATTTTCATTGTTCTGAACATGCTTCTCATGGGTGGTTACTTTTACTCCAGTTAAGGCTTAGATGAAGAAAGCCCATATCTTATAGGTCTAATAAAAAGACATTAGCAAGACATGCCATAAGGTTGGAAGATAAATCACCCTTAAATTCCGTGGCTTATCTAGAGACTGTTCCCTTAAACTGTCTCTGTGGTTTAAAACTGTCATCAGTTTCTTCACTGGAAGACATTGGTGGGAAAATATGCAATGTAGAGGTAACATGTAGAATCCTGTTGTTGCTATCTTTTGATCTGCCTGTCTAATCTCTTTGCTTCATTTGCACATGCATTTTTGTCAATAGTTCCAAGTTGGAAGCTGTCTTTTGGTCCTGTTTTCTCTCTCGGCTTTTAAATATTGTTTCTTCAACAGGAACCTGAAATTTCAAAATGTGTATAAGTTAAAAATAGATCTAACATATGAAGGAAAATATCACAATATTATTTACCAGAGAAGGGGAGTAAATTTATATTTTTCAATTAATTTAAATTATGAAAATCAGGACATGAACTAGTTCAATTTAAACAAAGAAAAAAACAAAAAGAACAAACATAGAATTAATTTTTAAGGAGGATAAGTGCAAACATTACTCTATTTTAATAAAATTTCAAAGGTAAATTTGAAATAAGATAATAGAAAGAAAGAAACTGTATTACTTACCTAAATGGAAACAGTTTTTTCCACAGAAATAAACAGACACAACATTTTAAATAAACGCCAGTAACTTTGAAAATACAAAAATAGGTAGATTAAACAAAATATCTACTTGCGTTTTCAAATAATTAAATTTGTTGTATAAAAATACAAAAGAACCAATTAATGTTACAGTGACAAATGAACAGTGGTTGAGATTTCAATATTGAATGTAATAAAAAAAAAAAAAAAAAAAAAAGTAAAATGTTTATAACAGTGAGAACTGAGATCATGCTACCGAAAGAAAGTTCCGGTACAAGATTCATAAATGAAATATTTATTTTATTATTGTTGATTAAAATGAAGAAATTTCTATTTTTATGAAGTTTTTTTCCTTTTTTTTAGAATTAGTCCAATTTTTTCCAACCAAAACAAAAACACAAACTAAATCACAATTGGAAGACATTTATTAAATAACATTTACACATTTGTGTGCCATAATGGTATGGAAGGTTTTGGCAGAATTAAATCTTTCACTGACCACCAGAATGAAATTCCAACACTCCAATTTTGAACCCCAAATTTGAACTAGTTTCCTCAAATGGTAACGATTTTGTACAAAAATATTTTGTGTCATTATTTATGTCAAACTCCAACTTTCAAATAGAGTGCAATACCACAAAATTGACCTGCTCTATTTCTCAGCTGCTATCTCTATGGCAAAAAAAATCACAGATTATTGGTAGGAAGGTTCAACTTCTAATGCCATACCATCTGACTCCAACATTGTGGGTAAACATAATAAAACAGGAAGCATTACTTTTGGAGCTAGTATAGGTATTTGAATATCATTAAATGGAATATGACACAAGGCCAGGTTAAAGGTGGGAGTCTCACGTATACTTGAGATCAGGAACAAAAATTGTTCAAACCCTCTTGTAATATCACCTTTGTGGATACCTAATGTCAGTGAGTAACCCTGGGAATAAGAGAAGTACTGCTTAGGAAGATAACCCCATGGATGCTGAGCATGTTATACTTCATTCTAATTCTAAGCCAGGTGAGTGACCTTAGCATATACGTATGGAAATAGGTATGAAATATTGCTTCTTCAAATCTGATGAGTAAATAAATGGATGAAGATATATTTGACATAAATAATTCATGTCAAGTATTAATTGGCAGATTTAATGTTTAGAAAAACCCACATACAGAACTGACAAAACAATGACTATTGTGTAAAAGTTAAAAATTTACAGCCAATACAGTGGAAAAGTCAGACCAAGAGACATTTTTTTGTTTTGTTTTTAAAATAATACCAAAAATAAAAGTTTAGAATTTTATTTCCCTTCATACTGAAGTACAATTGAACTAAGCTAGCTTGCATTCAACTGGTGGGCAATAAAAAATCATTTATATGTGTGCTAAGTTAAATATTTAATTCAGCCCATATCCTAAACAAATGTTACACCCAGATAAAGCTGGATGTGTTAGAGATTAAGATTTACTAAACCATTGTAAAAAGTAAAATAAAGAGATCTAATCTTGAATTTATAATGGAAACAACACAACTCTGCTATAAATGAATGAATGACAGCTACTATAAAGATTTTATATAATAATTTACAGCCATTCTGTTGAAAACGGTCTAAAAAAAAATATGCAGAATATAATATTCAAGAGAAAATTGTTCATACAAACATAAGGAAATACTAATTTGTTTTCTAAATTAAGATATTACCTTTCTCATCTTGGTGCCTAGGCATTCCATTTTTATTTCTATTGGCAGCATTGATTATTTCTTCACTACGACATGCTTGAACTTTCCGTATTCCCTCATACCATCTTTCCAAAGTCAAGTGAATATTAGGATGATGCACAGTATTTCTCATTTTTTCCATTTTATCAATCAAAGTAATTACCTACAAAGCAAAAACCCAATTATAAAATTCAATTTTCATATATCTGAAGCATACTATAAAATGACTGTAAGCTTTTTATTGTGCATAACAGAAACAAAAGAAACATACAAATTAAACCAGAAAAATGTCAGGAGTTGTAGAGTTAGACAATACTGAAATCATCAGTGTTTTTTAATCAGTTCTAATATTTGTAGTGGCACAGTTGATTAGAGTTCTCCACCACATCCCATAAATGCTCAATTGGTCTCATGTCAGGTAAACATTAAGTCTCCAGAAAGCCCAAAACAAATCTGAGCAACTTTGGCTCAATGACAGAGTGGCTTTTCTGGCTGAAATAACCCATTTTTGTTGGGATACATGGAGTTAATGAATGGGTGCAAATAAAACAGTGTAACAAAGCAGTCACCAGTCACTAATGTTGTGTTTAAGCAGACCAGCAGAGCCCACCAATGCCATGTGCACACACGCCTCACCATTAGGGAACCAACACCAGTCTGCATGGTGTCTTGTTAAAAACGGGTCTATGGCCTGATAAGGTCTACACTACAAACCTATCATGAACTTGAAACAACTGGAATCATGAGTCATCAGAGTACACCACATATTATTAGTCCTCAAAGTGCCAATCAGCAAAGTCACAAGCCCAGGAAACATCCTGGTAAGTCTTCTGCTTTCATAAACACTAAGGAACAATGAACTTACATGCAAAATATGTTTTGTACTATCTGTATATGAATGTGATTTGAGCCATTGTCACTTGAAGACAATTCTAGTCGGATGTCTCTAGTCATGATCATTAAGGACCTGCAGTTGGCCATTGCACTGTCCATAGTTGTTGGTAATACCTTTCACCATCAGGTATTCCTGATAGACACCTTAAACCATAGAGAAAAAGAGAGAGATGTCAAATGTTCCTACAATTTCAGAAATGGTCTGTTCCATCTGTCAGGAACCAACTACCAGGACAGATTTCAACTTCAATGTTTCACTTTGCCCTGCCTTGAACAGCTTAGTCTATGTTCACAATGCCTCATTAGATGTTAGTGTATAACTAATAAACCTGAGCATTTCCATGATGGCAAGATATGTTGGTGCTCTCTAGGATTGCCTTTATATACTGCTATCACATGACGTTTCACATGTTAGTGTAAAATGAATTTTAAACTGAAGATTATTTTGATTAAATTGTAAGAAAAGATAGTCAGAGTTTACTATATTTTTAACTGACAAAACCTTAAAATTCTCTGCAGATCCCACAGATTCAAGGAGCTATTGCAATCTAGGTTTAAATTTAGAAAATATGAAGAGAAAAAAACAAGATAGATAAAATAATAAATAAAAATATGTAAACTCATAGAAACACAACCACAAAATGATAATCATTTTTATTATAGTCTTATAAATAACTAATATTCTTTTATGATCAATAAATTTTAAGTAATAATCATCTAACTCAAAGCATCGACACAAACCCGTGCTTGTTCTTTGAAAGAATCCACAACCAGCTTGTCAACACGTGAAGGATTGGATGGCAGGGCTGGAATAGCGATGCTGTTAACACTGGATACTTTTCTTCCTGGGTTTTGCCGAGCAAGCTCAGCTTCAGTCTGAATTATTGGAAATAAATTCAAATGTAGCTTTTAGAAAATAGGTCCAACATCAATAGAATTAAATAATTTATAATAAAGAATGTAAAATGCTAATACATAAAAAACAAAAAAATACAAATTTTCTCAACATTTCTTATTGTTAATAGAAAACGGATCCAGTTTGCTGCAATTTCATCAAACACAAATACAATATTTAAGCAACATTTATGAGTTATAAAGTATCAAACACAATTATCAGAAACCATTAAGAAAAGAATGGAGGTTTTGTGTTGACAACTACATTTCATTGTTTTTATTAAACTGTAACAGCCAATGAGTCCAGTGCCCATGAACAAGCAGTTGAATATAGACAGTTTGGTGGATTCAGTTGGCATTTCTTGATATACTTTGTATACAGCAAAACATTAGGTCACTATAAATTATTTTAAAATCTTTACTAATACAGCTAAATTTATTATTCATTAAAAATACCTTAGTTTAAATATAAAAATTATTGAAATCTTATAATTCTATTGTTATTGTTCAAAATTTAGTTTCAGCATCATTTTTTTTGCATGTGATAGAATCATATTTTTTGGTAAGCTATCTATAAATTCAGTTGACCTTTAGATCTTGTAAATTTTATTTAAACTATTCTTTGTTTTACCCAATATGAACATCATACTACTTTTTTCACTATAAATAAGTAAAATGACATTCCTCACTTTTTTACGTTCTCTTTCAATGGCTTTGAACTGATCATAGCATTCCTCCAATCTCAAATGTAGTTCATTTGATGGGCCACTTCTTCTAAAAAAGAAAAAAAAACAAACA
>CAWVQA010001043.1:15000-32500 GCA_963932145.1 Acanthosepion lycidas | reverse complement strand
ATATAACAAAGAAATAGTATATGTACATATATACATATACACATACGTCCTTTTGAGCAGTTGCTGTGGTTTATCTCTTTGTTCCTGTTCAGGATTAGGTTTCTGATTACTTCTAATATCTTCTCAATCACTCTCAGTAGTCCCTTAGTGTCTGAATCTGATTATTTTGCTTGGGTTGAGTAGATTAAAAATTACACACATACATGATGTATCCAGAAAGTGTCCTATAAGTGTCTTTAGCAGAAAGATTAACAAATTGGTATAACGGACACAAAATTATGAAAGAAAGAGTATTAGGTTACTGAACTAAATTTTTTTATACTACTATTTACCTCATCACATTTAACAAAATATAAATCAAATGTCCAGTAATCAATAATCCCATTGCAAATGAAAACAAAATATCAAATAGGACGGAATTTTCTTTTGGAGGAGAGAGATACGTTTTTTATTTCAATACTGCTTTCATTTTAATTCTCTGTGGAAAATGTAATTTAAAATTTGGGATTCTAAAATAGTGATGAGGCAATAAAGTTAAAAAGATTCATTTTTAATATTTTTCTGTTTCAGTAACATGAAAACAGAAAAAAAAATCAGAAAAGAAAAGTCTATATTTTTAGAGTTACTGTAAAATAGCTATTTATAAATAATGCAAATAGCCAACTGGAGTGAACCCCACACCAACATAGGCAGAAATCATAGCAAAAGCTGCCAAGATTGTTTTCATTGGATAAAAAAAAAAGTAATAAAAGGAAGTAAAAAAAGAACTTAAATTAATTTTTGAAGACATTGTAGAGCCTCACCTCTAATCTGTCTGCCCTTGTGACTTTCTGTTGTGCAGTTCCAGGCATTGCTGTTGGCACCACCCCTGGAACCTGGGTGGAGACAACGGTTGCTTCACTTCCAGTGCCCGCAACTGGCACTGTGGGGATGGCTGCATTTAAATAGGGGCTAAATGCAACTGCTGATGTCGGGACTGTACTTATATATGGAGGGGCCTGGCAAAAAAAATAATTAAAAAAAAAAAAATAAAGCAAATTTATAGATATATTTACTAAGCAAAAGCACTGATATTGTAAGATTGTTAGATATTCAAATTTTAAAATTTTGCAAGTGTCCATTTTTTGTTATGTATATATAAATAAATAGAGAAAAATCAAAGATCTTTTAATCTCTTTCCAAAACATTTTACAAAAGTAACATTCTCTAAAATACTTATGTAAAATATCAAAGAAAAAATATATAGACTTTATAGACTTTTATAATACTGTAAAAATGATGAGAAAAAAAAAGAAGAAAAGGAAAAAGATCACAAATTAAAATTAAGTTATGCATAGTTAAACTATGGCATAAATTTTAATGTTAGAAGTTAAGATTTGCTACTTTTGAATAAAAATAAAATATATATGCATAAGTATCCAAATAAAATATCAGCACCATTAAATTAATAAATTTAATTCATAGACTATGACATTTTACTTTTTTAATTTTAAAACCATTAAATAATGTGCAAGAATTCTAAAACATAACAAATCAATTTATATACATATTTTACTATGTGTACATATGTGTAAGAGAGAGATGGGCCAAGAATCATATTTTTCCTTTAAAGTTTGTGATAATTATCATAAAAAAATAAAAATTCAAAATAAGAAAAGTAAAGAAGCTTATATAATTACACATTTCCCTGTTGGGAAAGTTAAAGTTTTATAAAATTTAAACATTAAAATCTGTTTTAAATAACAATATATAATTGTCTATGATTACCTGCTATATCTAATAGTTATTATACTGAAAATGTTGAAAATAAAACAGTTACACTAATTAAGTTAAAAACTTGTAGAATATGAAAATGAACTATATTTGTGAAATAAAAAAATGCATTTTTGTTTTTAGATCTAAGTGATAAATTAACAGAAGAGGACACTTGCAAAACCTTATCAATAGATCTACTTTTTTTTTTTAGTATAAAAAAAGCAGCAGTAAAAATTAGTAGTAGTAAGTACTTTTTCTTTGATACTTTAAAAATATACATTTGTATATATATATTAAAATTAATAAAATTATAAATGTTAGATTTTAATTAAAGAGTATTTTGATCACAAATGTTGATATGGCCAGGTGAAAATAGAGAAAACAAAATGGCTACCATGAGCTTGTTCAGCAATAAAAAATAACAATCTTTGGTGAAAGGCTTTCTTTTTGTGCAAACGGAATTGATTAAATTTTCAACATACATTTTTATAGTAAATGACTTCCATTTGCTACAAAAATTGTCAAAAGATCTCCCAAAATCTCAAGGTTACATTTTCAGTATTTTTCTCTAGAAGTACAGAATTAGGTAAAGCAAATTAAATATCCTGTTATTGAAATTTCATCAGCACCTGATTTTAGATACATCCAAAACGAAGAATTTGATAAGCTAACTTTTAATTATCTCTCTTCAACTTAAAATATTAATTGGACTAAAATATAGTACTGGGTAAGCCCCCAAATTTGTTATGATTTTTGTCAAGAGACAGAATTAAAAGTATTTAGCAGTAACTAATTATATTAAAAATACTTTTAATTAATTGTATTGCCATATCAACAGGTTTTCTTTTCATTATTTAATCCTGTTAGAATAGGTGCATTTTTCTTTATTGGTTCTAAGGAGGAGGAATATAAGTATCATTTTTTGAATAATGCATTTTTATTTTAAAAGTAAAAATGCAACTCAAACAGAATAAACGATTTGAAGTTTATGGAGAAGTGTAAAGGGTCAAAGAGTTCAAAGGATTAGGTGAAAGATTTCTTAGCAAGTGAAACACCATAGTTAGGTAAACCAATTGTGGCAGAGAGCAATCAAATCAAGACCTCGCTTAATGATGTTGGAGATAGTCGATATAATTTAAAAAGATCTAAACCAAGCATAGAAAATCATTTGCACTAACTTGGTTTTAGTTAGAGCTTCCAAATAAGTTTAACAAAAAATAAAAACAAAATGAAAAATTAAAAAAAAAAAAAAATCAAGTGGACAATATTTTTTTCACTTTTTAATGAAAATGTTTTAAATTTTAACAGGTGATAAAAAGTAGATACTTTGTAACAACATAGAATATATGAGATTGTGAGAAAAGCAAAATGAACCACTACTGGAATAAACTAAAAGCTGGTCTTTATCCTAAGAAAATGATACTTATGCATGCTTAGTTGCAATGGAAAAGGGTTTTCTATGAACAACTTCTGGCAAACCAAAACAATTGATTCAAAAAGGTACTATTTTACTATTCACAGAATATTGTAACTTTCAGATTATCAATTATTCCAGTCATTGCAGAATTTTTTCTTAAAATGAAAACAATATTTCACTTCCCTGGGTGACTGCAAAAAAAAAAAAACAAAAAAAACAATGACAATTTTTGCTCTGAAGGAAGGGGAAAAAAGGGACAGAATTATGAAGTTACCTGAAAGATGGTAGAAGACAGTGACAGAAAATAGTTCTTTAATAAGGTTAAGTAATAAAAATTTTAAATATTTTCCCTTTTCACTGAATAAATGGAGTTAGTGAGTAAATCAATACATTCTTAGAAAACTGTTAAGTTACATAAACTCTTAACTTACTATATTGCACTTCACTGTACTTTGTTTTCAGTAATAACAGTAACTGCATTCTAACCTTGGCTAATTTCTATTAAATGAAAAATGTTCATAGTTTTGTTCATCCATCCATTTTTACTTTCCTTAAAATCCTCAAGGAACTACAGTAACAGTATTAGAGATTTGTTATATGATTTCAAATTTAAACAGAATTTTTCAGCCCTTTATCTAAATACCAAGTCTTAGGCACTTCAATGTAGTGTGATGGTTAGCAAGCTTGCCTCAAATACAACCAAGAAGGAAGTTTGATCCTCACCAGGTGCTCCATACTTGCAGCCGTGTGCCACATCTAAGCAGCGCTTATTAAACACCAAGTCTTTTAAAAATAGGTACCTCCACTGATTTGCTGAAGAAAGAGCATACTATGATGAAAAAATGCCCCAAACTTGATGAAAACTATGTTTTATCATCAGAATTTTTCTGTTAATAGGAAAGATCAAAACTTCAAATTTTCTAAAAAGGATTAATTAAATATTTAAAAAATATTTAATTAATCCTTTTTAGACAATTTGAAGTTTTGATTAAAATTTTTATTTTTCTTGCATCAATAGATGGACTACAAATTAGCATAGCAAATTTTAGCATCTTTTTTTGCAGTGAAAGACTCATTAATTTGGAAATTCTTACAAAAATAATTGTCAGATTTTAATGAAACTTTCAGGATTTATTCACAAATGAATAAAAATATTTTAGAATTTAAAAAAAAAAAAAAAAAAAAAAAATGTGTTTGACCCCACTTAATTTTATGAAAAATCAAGAAATACATTTTTAGTGATTATATTAGTTACAAGCAGAACTCAATTTCTTTTGTAAAATCAGACCATCTTACTTAAAATCTGTTCTGAATACTAAAATAAAAAAACACAATAAAGTTAAGAAATTAGTTTAGAAAAGCTTTTAATTGCTTTTATGAATAATATATATTAATGACAATATTGTCTTTAAAAAACTTTTCAATGAAAAATTAATTTTTACAAGATTTTTTCATTTTTTGTAAAATTTTAATTAGAATAATTTAAAATTTTTAAAATCTTTTAAAATTCAGTTTCAATGTGTAACTGTTAGTGAATAATATTAAGAAAAAATATATATTTACTAATTATATATCATAAAGCATATTACAATCTGACAACCCTGAGTATTTTTAAAAAGAATTTTGAATTGTTTTTGTATGTGTGCTGATTTTTGTAGATACAGAAATTCATAGACAACATTATCAGAAAATAAGAATAATAGTATTAGTAAATTTAAAGCCAAAATTCTCTAAAATTCAATAAAACACTAGATTATGGATACTATTTTCTTAAATTTTTATGATTACTTAGTACTTAAAAAGCACTTGCGTTATATTCTTCAATTATTTTTTATGTGTAAAGCTGTGTAAAACAACATTAGATAAAATCTATATGTTGCAGAGCTGTTAAAAAGCTGTTAAAATAAATAAACTGCTACCACCATGTTAAAAAAAATGCATTTCTGTGATACTTTAAACTTAATAGTTGTTTCAAATCAGATTAATTATACTTTAAATCGGCTAATATTTCTCAAAGTTTCAGAAAAAGTATATTTTATTTTTGGATGATTTTAATAAGAGATTTACATTTTTATACCAGTTTGCTAAAAATGATGCTAAATTCAGCTATTTTAGCAAAAAAGGAAAAATGAAAATTCCTTCCAATGAATTTAAAATAGTTTTGAAATACAGCATATTATTTTGTTTATTGGATATGTTTATTTTTATCTATCAGCTTGAAGTTAAAACTAAAATAAAAGCTTCAAGAGAGATTTTTCATTTTTTAAAATTCATTTTAAACCTTAGGAATTTTGAATCTGTGGAGGTACCTATTTAAAAGTAAGTAAATTTAGAAAATAATAGTTCATGTTTTTGTCTTGAAGTTATAGAAAAGAAATTTTCTAAGAACTTTATAGTAATACTTAGTACAATGCAATACTTATGTTAACAATTACACCCCCTAAAATATTTTTCATGAAAACTTTTAGTCTAATGTAAAAAAAAAAACATATGTTGATAACGCCAAATTAACTATTTCATTGCAAAAATGTGAAAGAATAATTTTTTTCTTTTACATTACAAAAGCCATATGGAAAAAAAAATCAGCTAAAAGCAAATTGATTTTTTTTTAATGAAAACAGAAATTTCTCTCATTTGTTTTCATCTGGTATTCAAATCCTTAAAATAGATACTAAATTATTATAAAGTCACTTCAACATGAATATTTCTCTTGGAATAAAATAGTAGAACTCAGGGTTCAAACCTTGAAGGGAAAAATGTTAAAAAGAAAAAAAAAATTGAAGTGTTGTCTGAGCAGTAGCATGACAAATTTACAATTAGTTCCAACATTCAGGTAAAGTTAAGCAACAATTTTTTAACACTACTTTTTCTTGGCTACTTATGAATAACAGGTGATGGCACCTACATTGAAAATGCTGATAAGAATAATGCATTATTCAACACCTACAGCTAGATCACTGTATATCCCATCATTTAGGATAAGCAAAATAGTGAAGCAGATAATAGAAAATTGAGAGGCACTAAAAAAATAAAAAGGCAATTAGCAGACCAAAATTTTATTAAAATTTAGCTCAGCAATTGTAAATAAGCCAGAAATAAAAGTATGAATAAGCATTTGAAATGGGTATTCCTTGTATCAAATTAATTTTTCAGAACTAGTTTAAAAATTCAGTATTCTGAAATAAGCTGATTGACATTCTATAGAATTAAATCAGTCATTCAACCATCTAAATTAGAAGAATATACTGAAATACACTGAATCATTTAGACATTTTCAATATAAGAATATGCATAAGAATGAGAGTAAAATGATAAGTGATAGCAAGTATTCAAAGATTACAGGGCCTTTTTTTAAAAATAAATAAGATAAGCACAAGCAATAAGATTTAAAACTGAATGAAATTATCATGCATAAATCAATTATGCAAACATTCAGACGACTTTGCTTTCTTCAAGTCTTACAAAATACTTCTGGTGATTCTGTCATATAAGTTTGCTTCATATTCATACAAGTAAATTATTGATACCAAAATCCTTTTAGATCGAAAGCCTATAAATGTTAGTTCCCAAAGTAACTACTATGACTCATACGTAACATGTTGTGGAATTTATATTTATAAATACAGATTAAAGATTAACCTGGAAAGAGGCTCAATAAGGAAATAAATTAATTTCTATTATTGCATAATATGAGCTAGAAAATGAACAGAACTCGTTATTTTGACATAAATCTATAAATACACAACATAATTAAAAATATTTAGCAGTATTTTAATATTTATAATTTTGTAGGTTATTATGAATATAAAATATGAAATAAATAAACTTTAGTTAATTTCTTGTAATTTCTTTCTCTGTATACTGTTTCTGGTAAACCAGAAACAGTATACATTAAAACAGTTATTTGTATGTAATATTAAATTTTTTAACACTTATAAATTCCAGATATGAGAAAATTAATCCAATGATTAAGTGTTGAGACTACAATTAATATTTAAATGTTATTTCACATATTTTTTAATAGGATTTACCACTTATTTGGTCAAAGTTAGAAAATTGCAAAACCTTGAAAGCCTTGCGCCAAAGAATTGAAGATTAAAATATGTTATTCAATATAAAACATGCATGCGTTGACAAACATTATGATGTGGATCAAAGCTTAGCACTGGAAAAAAAAAAAACACAGCAAAAGCGCGTGTAGGCAATCAAAGAAAGTAAAGAATGTGGTTACCACTAACCAGGACAGGGTATTGCCCAGGGAGAACTGTGGGGTATGCCACTGCCTTACCGCTGGCCTCATACATCAAAATAAAAAAAAGAAACATGCAAACCAATTAGTACACAGTGGTGCTAGGAGGTTAGAACAGAGCTAGGCTGGTGGTGAACAAAATGCCAAATGCTCCATCAGGTGGAGATGGTTAGGTTGTTGCATCATAAAGCTAGGCTAGACACAATCCATCAATATAGAAGGCAATTGAAAAATCTATTTGCAAAAGCAGCTATCAATGCAAATGCAAGTTATAGAAGAAAAAATATTAAAGGTAATTTAGAAAAAATACATAAAATAAAACAAAGACAAGCAAGTCATGAAGGAAGGAGGTAAAATAAGATTGTATAGTGACTTATGCACATATAGTTTTCCTTGTGTGTATTGCTGTCATCAAGAATAATATTCAGAAGTGAAGTGCTCTTTAAAGTATTTTGATATTTTAAAAAATATAAAACTGGCACTAAATACTAAAAAAAAAAAAAAAAAAAAAAACTAGAAACAAGGAAAAACTTTTTTGTGTCATTTCAAGAATAATTAAAGTTTTAGTTTTTACTGTAATTTTTTTATAAAAAAAATGGCAGTAAAAAACTAAAATTAAGTTATGTATGACAAACAAAAAGTATTACTATGTATTTTATATATTATTTGAGTATATGGTTTAAAAGAGATTGATATATTTCAAGTAAATAATTATAACAACCAGATAGAAGAGGAATGAGCAGCTTTTATTTCTTACACAATCATGATTTTTATATTAAAAAAAAACATAAAATAAAATTTTAATTGCTTGTAAAAAACAAGTCATGAGTCATTTTTACCATTATTTTCTTTATATAAAATTTATATTTAGAAAAAACCAGATCAAAGGACAACAATCTAATCTCTAGTTAACCACAATAAATTTCAGGCAAATATTTTTAATCATGTACATCTTGTGATTATTGGTCTAGATATATTTTTTTTATTTTACTCCAAAATATCTGGAGTCCCCCTGTCCCCCACCACCATCACAAAAATCTGTATTCATACAGATTTTATTATTGCTTTAAACATCAAAACTATTTGTTAAATTCTTTAGACTATTACTATAAAGCTAAACTTTTAATTTCATGGACTCAAGCTATCATTATTGATAAAAAGGCAATCTACTTTCTATCAAAGCAGAAATGACAGAAAGAAAGTACATAGGCCATTACATTATGACCTTTAACCCCCTCCCACTGATGACAGGACAAGCACTGGAAATTTCTTGTTGAAATCTTTCAAAAAGATATTGATAATAAATAAAATTCAATAAAATATTTTTGAAAAGAATTACCCATTATCAATGCCATTACTTTAAAATTAATAAAGATATTAATGAAATCATCATTAATGTGCATTTGATGATGGCTAATGCAATGCCAAAGAAATCAATCTCATTTTTAATTGTTACAAAGTAAAGATTTAGGCAATATTAAAAGGAAAAAAAGGAATGATTCATGACTTGCCAATGATAAAAAAAGTAAGAATTTATGTTGCCATTAAACATAAACTGCAATACAGATTTTCTAGCAAAACAATATGCCAAACATTACTTGGAAAAGTATTTCAAATAACAATTGCAAATAGAATATTTAGTCAAACAGTGCATATACATTACACATATGCATACAAATAAAAAAATTCAACAAGACAACTATAATGCAGATATAAATAATAATATACAAATCAATCATTAAAAATTGATTAAATTACAAATATTTTTCTGTTCTGGAAATTTTTTTTCACATGATCACAAATACTGTATGTCTAAAGAGAAACATTATCTATTATGGTGTTAAAATGCCCAGTATTGACATGATTTCAAGTTAATATAACTTATAAGAAATTAGATCAGAGATTATAATAAAATATTAAATACATAATTATTCATAGAAATTTGAAAAATTAAAATTCAAGATATCTGTAAATTATGATATCAGTATATTCATGATTGTATACAGACAAAAACTGCAATATTTATTTTTAATTTGAATGTTCTTGGGATAGTAACAAGCTTCTGTAGCAAAAAATAGGTATCCAACTTGCACTGAAGAAAATAAAATACAAATCTACACTGAACCAATGTCATAATTATATTGATTACTTATAACATGTTAGAAGGCATTTTTTCAGAATTGAAATGGTTTAATTGGAATTTTCTGAATGCATTATGAAAATTATCTAATGGTCAAGTAAAAATTATTTTTAATGTAATTTTCAATCAAAATATTAAGCGGCATGCAAGTTGAACAAGTGTTGTCAATCATAATTCACAAATTAAAGTCATCATATACAAAGTATTGACCAACCCAAAATAGAATACTAAAACATGCAAGAGAAAGAACTCATAGGCATAACAAAGGCATTTCAATAACAAATAAATACAAATTATTTACTTTTTTTTAAAACTGTTCAGACTATTTGCAAAATAAATAAACAGTCTTCTTTAAACCTTATATCACTTTAACTAATATTTAAATGGTTTTGCCTGCATGGAGTACTTGAATTAAGCAAACAAGAGCTATGTAACTTGTGCTAAAAGCAACAGTATTTATTATTAGACATGAATAGCATTTGAGTAAAATTGGAGCCTATGAATCCATTTCTTAAAAACATCACAAATATACGAACAAAATCCACAACACTCACACACACACACATATATATATATATATATATATATATATATATATATATATATCACTTTCTGTTGCAGCTGCATGCAGTGAAGCCAACATTAATCAAGAAAGTGGAATATAGTGTGAATGAACTACAGCAAATAAGTGGTCAGGAATGTACGCTACCTTTCCATAATTCAAGCCCGCCTGGGTCATAACATGCAGTGATAATAAAAAATAGGTCTTTGTTAGCAACCAGGTAAATAGAATTGACAAAGAAGCATAACATAGCAGGCTGCCAGGTGGGTAGGAAAAAAAACTTAATATCAAAATAGTGTGCTCTAAAAACAAAATATAAATGCTAAGCTTGTTTTTTCTTTATACTTTTTTTCAATATGATTAAACTAAAGCAACTTAGTCTTAACAGATTCTTTGTCATGTCCTGTCAAAAGAATTTCCTTAAATCTCTTGTTATTAACAGTATTTATGATCACTAAGTAAAAATGAAACAAGTTTTCAAACATTATATAGTTCAAAACATTTAAATGCTCCATAAAATAACTGGCTATGTTTTTTCTTTTTTTTTTTTTTTATCCATTAGTAGCAATACAGCAATATCCAGAAATATTTTTAAAATATTCTTTAATTTTGAATAATTTGTTCATAAATAACAAAATGTTTTCACTTATAAACTAATGAAAATCATTAGCTTAATGATAATTTTTATCTACATTCTTGACCAAAATTTCTACCCAACTAGTGCCACAAAAGATATATTTGATTTGGAAGAAAAGGAATACCAATAAAAATTCTATTATTGTACATTTTACAAAATAGGCAATAAAATTTACAGTAGAAATGCAAAATAAACATTTTCTATAAAGGAGTGCTGAAAAGGTCTCAGCTCTATCCACTTCCCCGAAATCAATATTTCAATGACCAAACATTAGAATATAAATTTTAGAAAGTAAATCAGGATAAGACTTTTTCAGCACCTCCTCATATAAATTATAAAAAAATAGAAGATGTACTTTGCTAGTTAGCCATTTGAAAAGCCAGTGAAAAAGCTGGCAGAATTAGAGCACAACCATTGCAGACAAAAATTTATACATCAATGTACCTCAATATAATTTATTTTTCAATGACAATATCATACAAGTCAGCAATTAACAAGATTTTTTAATGAAAATTCATACAAAATTTAATATTGCTAAGCATATAACTATTGCAATACTATGAATTAAATATAGATATTACAAAATAAAGATTTAAATATAATTAAATCTCATACAAATCAGGTGTTCAATAAAATGTAATTAAATCTCAATGTTTTTAATTCTAATGATCAATATCTAAAAAACACCATTTTTTATCAAATTTGCAAACTTGACAGGAACTAATAAAAAAGTTCAAAATATAAACAGGTATATATTAATGAATAACCTAAAATATTACAGGAAATAAGTACTCAAGCAAACAAACTTAACTACACAATCAACTAAAGCACCAAATGGTGAAAGCACATCAACATCAGAAAACATGTTTACATGAAATAAGATTAATAGTATATCTGATATACATAGTTATTCTACAGTTCACATTTCATATATTCAATGTAAGTCTATATTTTATTTACAATTGCTTGATCTGATACACAAACATTGTCATATTCTGCCTTCCTAAATAAATAGTAACAATATCACTTAACCAGATTAAAGAAAGTAATTTTTCTTTTACTAAGTTATAACTAGAAAATCCTTGTTAAACTGATGTAAAAACAAATGAGTTAATACTCACAACTGTTGGAATCATTCCAGGCACCAATGGTTGGAGACCAGCTGCAGCAGCCTGTGCTGCCTGCAACTGAAGGTTTTTAATTATTAAGTTGTTTCTACCATTTTGAAGTAATTGCTCACGTAGATGTTGTGGAGGATGCAAATACTTGCATGGAGGGTCTTTCCTTTGACATTTACCCTACAGAAACAAACACAAAATAATTAGATGATAAAAAAAGATATTAAAAAAAAAATTCAAAAAATAATTCCATAAAATAAATTAGCATCATTTTTATTTATTCAACTTAGAATTCTTTGTGCAGCACACATTTTTATATTGCTAAGAAAAACATGCTAAGTATATAAAATAGAACGAAATAGTTTTAGAAAAAGAAAAGATTAATGCAAATGAATATTATTGACATTATTCAATACAGAAAATATGTTCTGAGGATATAAAGCATTGATATCTAAATTCACCAATAAATTAAATCCTCCTGTTTATTTTACCCAATTATTTACAATAAAATTATTTAAAACAATTAAAAGATGAATAAAATAAGAACTTTACTCATGAATAAAATCAGGTAAATAAAATAAGCTTACTCATAAAAATAAAACAATGACTGTTGTAACCTTTAAAAATTAGAGAATATTTAAAAAAAAAAAAAATTAAACCTCAATCTTTTTTTGTAAATTAGAAAAAAAGGTTTTTATAAAAATAAAAAAATGTTTACAGGCATATTTGTAGACATAAAATATTGTCAAGCTATATTTTATGTAAATTTATGTTCATATTGCTTTTAGTTTTTCAAAAAAAAAAAAATAAAATAAAATTATGAATAAATACTGATAACTAAAAATGTGCAAAGAAATTCTAAAATATACTTAGAATTTAAAAAACAACAGATTTTCAAGGTCAGTGATGCTTAAATTGGGTAGTAGCATTCTCTAGAACATTTAAAATTACCTAAATGAATTTTTAACTGATTGACTGTTTTTCTAATGCTTATAAACCTTTTGCAGATTATTTAAAGCCAGAAAATACTTTTAGATTATAAGAATTTTTTTTTAGAGATAATGATTTAGTGATATGTCTTATTAATTAACCCATAGCTGGGGGATAAGAGGTGGATTCATATCTTTCTCAAGGGTATTTGTATGTAAATGACCGTAATGAAATCAACTGAAATTGGAATTCGGCTCTCCGATTAACCATTATCCATTACATCACCCATATATTCAAGATAACATTACACACATGGTATTCCCAAGCTGTCACCCATACTGACTAAGCTCAATGTTGCTTAACTTCAGTGATCAAATGAGAACCAGTGTTTCAAGGTGATATGGCAGTAAGCTTGAATTAATATTTAAGAGGTTAAAAGGTGCAAAAGGTTAATGGAGGTGATTAGAATCAATAGGCAGAGTTACAAGGCTGTTATTTTTTCAACATTTTCTTTTTAAATATTGAAATTATATAAGTTTCTTACAGGATTCATAACATCATATTAAAGAGAAGGAATTAGTGTGTCAACCAACTGCAAAATCAACAAATGAATATTTAAAATTTAGCAGTATAATAACACTGAGTCAATGACATTTGAGAAATTATAGAACAGTAATCTTTCAACTGAAATATCTTGCTACATGATTAGCACAGAATATTTGAAATTCAAATCATTATTCTGAATGATGTTTATGTATGTTAGCATTTAGAATACAGAGTGAATGAAGTGCTGCCAAAATATCTGAAATTCATTGAAGATTTAGCAAAGATTTAATTATGAAAAATATTTATCCTTTCATAACAACCCCTTGTCTTATAGATAAAATAGATAAAAAATTTTTTTTTTTTAAAATGTATAAATGTTAACTGCCAAAAGCATAATTTTTAACAAATATAAATAAAAATAATTTTTTCAAGCACAAATGACTATAAAATAGATAATTTGTGCTTGAAAAAATTATTTCTAAGCTTTAAACTAGGTACCTCCAAAAATTTCCTTAAAAAGTGCACTTACCATAAACAAAGATTTATCATCAAAATGTGTATATTAAGAGGAAAGACCAAATTTTTAACCCTTTTTAGCATGTTCAAAATTTTGGTTAAAATTTTTTTTCTTACATTAATATTGAACATTTTACCATATTTTTGATGTTAAAAACACATTTTTTGGAAATTCTTATGAAAATTGTTGGATTTTAATTAAATTTTCAGGACTTATTCACAAAAGAATGAAATTATTTTTTCTTTTTCTTTTTTTTAAACATGTTATTTTACTTAATTTACAAACTTTCAAGAAATTAAAATTTCAGCCTCTTCATATTTATATTAGCAGGACCTCTTGGAGAAATTAAATTATCAATTTGTTCTTGTTAAACAGAAACACCATTTACCAAAAATATGCCATGAATCATAAAGTAAAAAATGCAATAAAACTATGAGATTATTTAATTAGAAAAACTTTTAATTGCTTTTACAAATAAGATATATTGAGAAAAAAATAATCAATGAATAATGAATTTTTACAAGAATTTCTTTATTTTTTTTATATTTTAATTAGAAAAGTTTATTAAGTCTTAAATCTTTTCAAATCTTGTATTACTTTCACTCTTTTAGATGATATTAAGTGAAAACTATATTTCAGTCAGTTATGTGCCATGCATGATACATGGTTAGGCGATCATGTATCTTTTGGTACAAGAGTGACGAGACAGATTTTTTCCCGCAGTAGGTTGCCATTTCTTTCTGCGGTAGACCAGCTGCCATCCAAGTCTATAGAACTTGGTCTGTCCTGCCATTTACCCATAGCTGGAGGGAGAAGAGGACTCATACCTTTCTCAAGTGTATTAGCACATAAGTGAATGCAATGGATTCAATTGAAATACGAACTCAGCTCTCTGATTCCTCAATCCATTACTCCACAGTGCTTCCCTATTTATTAATCATAAATAGAAAAAAGCTTAATACAAGTCATCAAACACCAATGTTTAAAAGAATTTTTTATTTATCATAAGAAAATAAGAATGATAACTATAGTGAATTTAAAGCCAACATTTCTAAAATTCAATAAAACATTAGATTACAGAGAATACTTACCTAAATTTTTAATATTACCGAGTACTTAAAAATGATATAAAAAAGACACTCACATAATTTTCTTCAATTATGTTTTATAGATAAAGTCTTCATAAAACAACATTAAATCTGCCAACGCAGCTACTGTCAGGTCGAAAAATGCATTTTTGCGATATTTTAAAGTAAATAAAATTTTGTTTCAAATCAAATTATACATTAAATCAGCTAATATTGCCCAAATAAAGTTTCAGAAAAGTATATTTTATTTTAATTAAAAAAATTACATTACAACTAAAAAAGGGCGCTAATCAGCTATTTTAGCAAAAAAAACTCCTGCCAGTCAATATTAGTCTTGAAAAGTATTTTGCTCATTGGAAATATTAAATTTAATCTATTAGCTTGAAATTAAAAGTAAAATGAAAGCCTCTAGAAAGATTTTTCATTTTAAAAATTAATTTTAAACTTAAGGTATCACGTTTTTTTATGGAGGTGCCTACTTTGAACAAAATGTAAACATTGATTTAAAAGAACTGTTCAGCAAGGATGGAATGAATACTATTATAGTTCAACAAGAAAATATAGTAATATACTTTTTGCAGGCAATAATCTATAAGGAGGAAGTTGAAAAAAAAAAAAAAAAAAAAGACTGACATAATCAGAAATACAAAAAAATTTGAGAATAAATAGTAGGGATTGCACAAAACACCCACACAAAAAATGCCTATACTAATGACTAATCAGTTTTTGGTAAAATATCTTAGAAAAACAGATTTCACAACTGCACAGTACATCACAGTAGATTTATATGAATTTAATGTATTCGATAATGAAGGTATCATGCTTTATATAAAGGTAGCAAATTTACTAAAAAAAACCTTAACTGCTACTGGAGACTGAATGCAAGTAAACGAATCTGCCAAAAGTAACTAGAAATGATGTCACAGCAACTGAGTAAACACAAGAGTTCAGTTATCATAAGCAATCAACAAGTGTACTGCTAATTGCATATTTGGAAAGGATTACATATACAGATTTTTATCAATAACCAGCTATTCCTAAGAGATAAGAATATAAAAAGGAAAGGGAAACATAAATATAGTCAAATTATGTCATAAAAGCAAGACAAATTGATAGAAAAATGTGTTTCTATCATAAGGTTTTTAACCAGTTTATCCATTACTCCACTGTGCCTCTTCAGAAAGGTATGAATCCTCTTCTTCTCCCTCCAGCTATGGGTAAATAGCAGGACCGGGTTCTATAGCCTTGGATGGCAACTGGTGTAGTGCAGAAAGAAATGGCAACCTACTGTGGGGAAAAAATCTGCCTCGTCAGTCATGTATCGAAAGATACATGATCGCCTATGCATGTATCATGTATGGCACACAACTGAGTCAATGTTTAGGTACATTGTAAATAACAACAATGCAACAGTATCATTTCATAATTATTCATACTGTGCATAAAGTGGCATGTTTAAGAGCAATAAACTCTAAAATCTGCGGAGAATACAAATAGCTAAACAATGAAAATAAAAATAAACTATCTATTACAGTACAGTTAATTCATTATGTTAATATTATACAACAGAAAGACATGCATTTTTTAAATTCTACTTTTTAATCTTGTGATGGATACTCTCAATAGTACATATATTTTTGATACTGCATTTGGTTTAAAATAAAAAAGTAATTTTAAGTAACAAGTGTTGGAGTTTTCTGCACAATGACTTATTTTTATAATGGTTCCTTATGCATTTACTTTTTTATGTTATTTGGGCATGGGTTACCAAGATAAAAAATAGATATAGTTTGTGAGAAAGTTGTTAGAACTTTTGTATAATTTTAAATCTTCTAGAGAAAAATCTTTGTAACTATCTGCAAAAAGTAATGAATAAAGGTCCTAAAAAAGAAAATCTTGTTCATAGTATTATTTAAAAAGCAAAAAGAGTTGAATACTTCTAACAGTATTTGCCAAAACAGATAATTTTGACAGATTCCATTCCCTAAACAGCTCAAAAATTAAATCACTAAATAATGGAAGTATTTCTTAAACACTTAAAACTGTACAAACACAAATTAAACAATACTTTGTTGAGGAAATTGCATGTGTATGCATACTAATGTACTCAATAATTATTGGACAATGTATTTCAACTAATTCCTTTTAAATAAAAAGTAGTTTTACTGATTATTATTATTTTTTTAATTCAACCAGTCATTTGATACAACAATGTAGGTCAGTATAAGCAATTAAAATCAGTTGGTACAAATGAAGTATCATAACAGATACAGTGCATTATAAACAAGAGGAATTCCAGAAGATTTTATACATTGATCAAGTAAATGTACAATCGGACATGCAAATTTTAAAAATAATCAGGTAAAAATTTGAATATATATATATATATATATATATATATATATATATATATATATATATATATATATATATATATATATATATATATATAACATAACATAATATAAATAATATATATATATATATATATATATGTTATAACATTATATATATATTATGTTATAACATAATATATATATA
>CAWVQA010001042.1:0-97305 GCA_963932145.1 Acanthosepion lycidas | reverse complement strand
ATCGACTTTTTTTTACGATACCCAAATGTCGTGAACTGGGAACCCAAAGTTGAAGCTTCAAACGGCAATTTAAGGCATTTCTCTTGCAGCTAGACTACCGGAAGTGGGGTTTATCAGATTCTCCAACTCATTGTGCATCTAATAGGCGAATAAAATCACTACCAAAAATGACAAATCTTAATCGACTTTTTTTTACGATACCCAAATGTCGTGAACTGGGAACCCAAAGTTGAAGCTTCAAACGGCAATTTAAGGCATTTCCCTTGCAGCTAGACTACCGGAAGTGGGGTTTATCAGATTCTCCAACTCATTGTGCATCTAATAGGCGAATAAAATCACTACCAAAAATGACAAATCTTAATCGACTTTTTTTTACGATACCCAAATGTCGTGAACTGGGAACCCAAAGTTGAAGCTTCAAACGGCAATTTAAGGCATTTCCCTTGCAGCTAGGCTACCGGAAGTGGGGTTTATCAGATTCTCCAACTCATTGTGCATCTAATAGGCGAATAAAATCACTACCAAAAATGACAAATCTTAATCGACTTTTTTTTACGATACCCAAATGTCGTGAACTGGGAACCCAAAGTTGAAGCTTCAAACGGCAATTTAAGGCATTTCTCTTGCAGCTAGACTACCGGAAGTGGGGTTTATCAGATTCTCCAACTCATTGTGCATCTAATAGGCGAATAAAATCACTACCAAAAATGACAAATCTTAATCGACTTTTTTTTACGATACCCAAATGTCGTGAACTGGGAACCCAAAGTTGAAGCTTCAAACGGCAATTTAAGGCATTTCCCTTGCAGCTAGACTACCGGAAGTGGGGTTTATCAGATTCTCCAACTCATTGTGCATCTAATAGGCGAATAAAATCACTACCAAAAATGACAAATCTTAATCGACTTTTTTTTACGATACCCAAATGTCGTGAACTGGGAACCCAAAGTTGAAGCTTCAAACGGCAATTTAAGGCATTTCTCTTGCAGCTAGACTACCGGAAGTGGGGTTTATCAGATTCTCCAACTCATTGTGCATCTAATAGGCGAATAAAATCACTACCAAAAATGACAAATCTTAATCGACTTTTTTTTACGATACCCAAATGTCGTGAACTGGGAACCCAAAGTTGAAGCTTCAAACGGCAATTTAAGGCATTTCCCTTGCAGCTAGACTACCGGAAGTGGGGTTTATCAGATTCTCCAACTCATTGTGCATCTAATAGGCGAATAAAATCACTACCAAAAATGACAAATCTTAATCGACTTTTTTTTACGATACCCAAATGTCGTGAACTGGGAACCCAAAGTTGAAGCTTCAAACGGCAATTTAAGGCATTTCCCTTGCAGCTAGACTACCGGAAGTGGGGTTTATCAGATTCTCCAACTCATTGTGCATCTAATAGGCGAATAAAATCACTACCAAAAATGACAAATCTTAATCGACTTTTTTTTACGATACCCAAATGTCGTGAACTGGGAACCCAAAGTTGAAGCTTCAAACGGCAATTTAAGGCATTTCCCTTGCAGCTAGGCTACCGGAAGTGGGGTTTATCAGATTCTCCAACTCATTGTGCATCTAATAGGCGAATAAAATCACTACCAAAAATGACAAATCTTAATCGACTTTTTTTTACGATACCCAAATGTCGTGAACTGGGAACCCAAAGTTGAAGCTTCAAACGGCAATTTAAGGCATTTCTCTTGCAGCTAGACTACCGGAAGTGGGGTTTATCAGATTCTCCAACTCATTGTGCATCTAATAGGCGAATAAAATCACTACCAAAAATGACAAATCTTAATCGACTTTTTTTTACGATACCCAAATGTCGTGAACTGGGAACCCAAAGTTGAAGCTTCAAACGGCAATTTAAGGCATTTCCCTTGCAGCTAGACTACCGGAAGTGGGGTTTATCAGATTCTCCAACTCATTGTGCATCTAATAGGCGAATAAAATCACTACCAAAAATGACAAATCTTAATCGACTTTTTTTTACGATACCCAAATGTCGTGAACTGGGAACCCAAAGTTGAAGCTTCAAACGGCAATTTAAGGCATTTCTCTTGCAGCTAGACTACCGGAAGTGGGGTTTATCAGATTCTCCAACTCATTGTGCATCTAATAGGCGAATAAAATCACTACCAAAAATGACAAATCTTAATCGACTTTTTTTTACGATACCCAAATGTCGTGAACTGGGAACCCAAAGTTGAAGCTTCAAACGGCAATTTAAGGCATTTCCCTTGCAACTAGACTACCGGAAGTGGGGTTTATCAGATTCTCCAACTCATTGTGCATCTAATAGGCGAATAAAATCACTACCAAAAATGACAAATCTTAATCGACTTTTTTTTACGATACCCAAATGTCGTGAACTGGGAACCCAAAGTTGAAGCTTCAAACGGCAATTTAAGGCATTTCCCTTGCAGCTAGGCTACCGGAAGTGGGGTTTATCAGATTCTCCAACTCATTGTGCATCTAATAGGCGAATAAAATCACTACCAAAAATGACAAATCTTAATCGACTTTTTTTTACGATACCCAAATGTCGTGAACTGGGAACCCAAAGTTGAAGCTTCAAACGGCAATTTAAGGCATTTCTCTTGCAGCTAGACTACCGGAAGTGGGGTTTATCAGATTCTCCAACTCATTGTGCATCTAATAGGCGAATAAAATCACTACCAAAAATGACAAATCTTAATCGACTTTTTTTTACGATACCCAAATGTCGTGAACTGGGAACCCAAAGTTGAAGCTTCAAACGGCAATTTAAGGCATTTCCCTTGCAGCTAGACTACCGGAAGTGGGGTTTATCAGATTCTCCAACTCATTGTGCATCTAATAGGCGAATAAAATCACTACCAAAAATGACAAATCTTAATCGACTTTTTTTTACGATACCCAAATATCGTGAACTGGGAACCCAAAGTTGAAGCTTCAAACGGCAATTTAAGGCATTTCTCTTGCAGCTAGGCTACCGGAAGTGGGGTTTATCAGATTCTCCAACTCATTGTGCATCTAATAGGCGAATAAAATCACTACCAAAAATGACAAATCTTAATCGACTTTTTTTTACGATACCCAAATGTCGTGAACTGGGAACCCAAAGTTGAAGCTTCAAACGGCAATTTAAGGCATTTCTCTTGCAGCTAGACTACCGGAAGTGGGGTTTATCAGATTCTCCAACTCATTGTGCATCTAATAGGCGAATAAAATCACTACCAAAAATGACAAATCTTAATCGACTTTTTTTTACGGTACCCAAATGTCGTGAACTGGGAACCCAAAGTTGAAGCTTCAAACGGCAATTTAAGGCATTTCTCTTGCAGCTAGACTACCGGAAGTGGGGTTTATCAGATTCTCCAACTCATTGTGCATCTAATAGGCGAATAAAATCACTACCAAAAATGACAAATCTTAATCGACTTTTTTTTACGGTACCCAAATGTCGTGAACTGGGAACCCAAAGTTGAAGCTTCAAACGGCAATTTAAGGCATTTCCCTTGTAGCTAGACTACCGGAAGTGGGGTTTATCAGATTCTCCAACTCATTGTGCATCTAATAGGCGAATAAAATCACTACCAAAAATGACAAATCTTAATCGACTTTTTTTTACGATACCCAAATGTCGTGAACTGGGAACCCAAAGTTGAAGCTTCAAACGGCAATTTAAGGCATTTCTCTTGCAGCTAGACTACCGGAAGTGGGGTTTATCAGATTCTCCAACTCATTGTGCATCTAATAGGCGAATAAAATCACTACCAAAAATGACAAATCTTAATCGACTTTTTTTTACGGTACCCAAATGTCGTGAACTGGGAACCCAAAGTTGAAGCTTCAAACGGCAATTTAAGGCATTTCTCTTGCAGCTAGACTACCGGAAGTGGGGTTTATCAGATTCTCCAACTCATTGTGCATCTAATAGGCGAATAAAATCACTACCAAAAATGACAAATCTTAATCGACTTTTTTTTACGGTACCCAAATGTCGTGAACTGGGAACCCAAAGTTGAAGCTTCAAACGGCAATTTAAGGCATTTCCCTTGTAGCTAGACTACCGGAAGTGGGGTTTATCAGATTCTCCAACTCATTGTGCATCTAATAGGCGAATAAAATCACTACCAAAAATGACAAATCTTAATCGACTTTTTTTTACGATACCCAAATGTCGTGAACTGGGAACCCAAAGTTGAAGCTTCAAACGGCAATTTAAGGCATTTCTCTTGCAGCTAGACTACCGGAAGTGGGGTTTATCAGATTCTCCAACTCATTGTGCATCTAATAGGCGAATAAAATCACTACCAAAAATGACAAATCTTAATCGACTTTTTTTTACGGTACCCAAATGTCGTGAACTGGGAACCCAAAGTTGAAGCTTCAAACGGCAATTTAAGGCATTTCCCTTGCAGCTAGACTACCGGAAGTGGGGTTTATCAGATTCTCCAACTCATTGTGCATCTAATAGGCGAATAAAATCACTACCAAAAATGACAAATCTTAATCGACTTTTTTTTACGATACCCAAATGTCGTGAACTGGGAACCCAAAGTTGAAGCTTCAAACGGCAATTTAAGGCATTTCTCTTGCAGCTAGACTACCGGAAGTGGGGTTTATCAGATTCTCCAACTCATTGTGCATCTAATAGGCGAATAAAATCACTACCAAAAATGACAAATCTTAATCGACTTTTTTTTACGGTACCCAAATGTCGTGAACTGGGAACCCAAAGTTGAAGCTTCAAACGGCAATTTAAGGCATTTCCCTTGTAGCTAGACTACCGGAAGTGGGGTTTATCAGATTCTCCAACTCATTGTGCATCTAATAGGCGAATAAAATCACTACCAAAAATGACAAATCTTAATCGACTTTTTTTTACGATACCCAAATGTCGTGAACTGGGAACCCAAAGTTGAAGCTTCAAACGGCAATTTAAGGCATTTCTCTTGCAGCTAGACTACCGGAAGTGGGGTTTATCAGATTCTCCAACTCATTGTGCATCTAATAGGCGAATAAAATCACTACCAAAAATGACAAATCTTAATCGACTTTTTTTTACGGTACCCAAATGTCGTGAACTGGGAACCCAAAGTTGAAGCTTCAAACGGCAATTTAAGGAATTTCTCTTGCAGCTAGACTACCGGAAGTGGGGTTTATCAGATTCTCCAACTCATTGTGCATCTAATAGGCGAATAAAATCACTACCAAAAATGACAAATCTTAATCGACTTTTTTTTACGGTACCCAAATGTCGTGAACTGGGAACCCAAAGTTGAAGCTTCAAACGGCAATTTAAGGCATTTCCCTTGTAGCTAGACTACCGGAAGTGGGGTTTATCAGATTCTCCAACTCATTGTGCATCTAATAGGCGAATAAAATCACTACCAAAAATGACAAATCTTAATCGACTTTTTTTTACGATACCCAAATGTCGTGAACTGGGAACCCAAAGTTGAAGCTTCAAACGGCAATTTAAGGCATTTCTCTTGCAGCTAGACTACCGGAAGTGGGGTTTATCAGATTCTCCAACTCATTGTGCATCTAATAGGCGAATAAAATCACTACCAAAAATGACAAATCTTAATCGACTTTTTTTTGCGATACCCAAATGTCGTGAACTGGGAACCCAAAGTTGAAGCTTCAAACGGCAATTTAAGGCATTTCCCTTGCAGCTAGACTACCGGAAGTGGGGTTTATCAGATTCTCCAACTCATTGTGCATCTAATAGGCGAATAAAATCACTACCAAAAATGACAAATCTTAATCGACTTTTTTTTACGATACCCAAATGTCGTGAACTGGGAACCCAAAGTTGAAGCTTCAAACGGCAATTTAAGGCATTTCCCTTGCAGCTAGGCTACCGGAAGTGGGGTTTATCAGATTCTCCAACTCATTGTGCATCTAATAGGCGAATAAAATCACTACCAAAAATGACAAATCTTAATCGACTTTTTTTTACGATACCCAAATGTCGTGAACTGGGAACCCAAAGTTGAAGCTTCAAACGGCAATTTAAGGCATTTCTCTTGCAGCTAGACTACCGGAAGTGGGGTTTATCAGATTCTCCAACTCATTGTGCATCTAATAGGCGAATAAAATCACTACCAAAAATGACAAATCTTAATCGACTTTTTTTTACGATACCCAAATGTCGTGAACTGGGAACCCAAAGTTGAAGCTTCAAACGGCAATTTAAGGCATTTCCCTTGCAGCTAGACTACCGGAAGTGGGGTTTATCAGATTCTCCAACTCATTGTGCATCTAATAGGCGAATAAAATCACTACCAAAAATGACAAATCTTAATCGACTTTTTTTTACGATACCCAAATGTCGTGAACTGGGAACCCAAAGTTGAAGCTTCAAACGGCAATTTAAGGCATTTCTCTTGCAGCTAGGCTACCGGAAGTGGGGTTTATCAGATTCTCCAACTCATTGTGCATCTAATAGGCGAATAAAATCACTACCAAAAATGACAAATCTTAATCGACTTTTTTTTACGATACCCAAATGTCGTGAACTGGGAACCAAAGTTGAAGCTTCAAACGGCAATTTAAGGCATTTCTCTTGCAGCTAGACTACCGGAAGTGGGGTTTATCAGATTCTCCAACTCATTGTGCATCTAATAGGCGAATAAAATCACTACCAAAAATGACAAATCTTAATCGACTTTTTTTTACGGTACCCAAATGTCGTGAACTGGGAACCCAAAGTTGAAGCTTCAAACGGCAATTTAAGGCATTTCCCTTGTAGCTAGACTACCGGAAGTGGGGTTTATCAGATTCTCCAACTCATTGTGCATCTAATAGGCGAATAAAATCACTACCAAAAATGACAAATCTTAATCGACTTTTTTTTACGATACCCAAATGTCGTGAACTGGGAACCCAAAGTTGAAGCTTCAAACGGCAATTTAAGGCATTTCTCTTGCAGCTAGACTACCGGAAGTGGGGTTTATCAGATTCTCCAACTCATTGTGCATCTAATAGGCGAATAAAATCACTACCAAAAATGACAAATCTTAATCGACTTTTTTTTACGGTACCCAAATGTCGTGAACTGGGAACCCAAAGTTGAAGCTTCAAACGGCAATTTAAGGCATTTCCCTTGTAGCTAGACTACCGGAAGTGGGGTTTATCAGATTCTCCAACTCATTGTGCATCTAATAGGCGAATAAAATCACTACCAAAAATGACAAATCTTAATCGACTTTTTTTTACGATACCCAAATGTCGTGAACTGGGAACCCAAAGTTGAAGCTTCAAACGGCAATTTAAGGCATTTCTCTTGCAGCTAGACTACCGGAAGTGGGGTTTATCAGATTCTCCAACTCATTGTGCATCTAATAGGCGAATAAAATCACTACCAAAAATGACAAATCTTAATCGACTTTTTTTTACGGTACCCAAATGTCGTGAACTGGGAACCCAAAGTTGAAGCTTCAAACGGCAATTTAAGGCATTTCTCTTGCAGCTAGACTACCGGAAGTGGGGTTTATCAGATTCTCCAACTCATTGTGCATCTAATAGGCGAATAAAATCACTACCAAAAATGACAAATCTTAATCGACTTTTTTTTACGGTACCCAAATGTCGTGAACTGGGAACCCAAAGTTGAAGCTTCAAACGGCAATTTAAGGCATTTCCCTTGTAGCTAGACTACCGGAAGTGGGGTTTATCAGATTCTCCAACTCATTGTGCATCTAATAGGCGAATAAAATCACTACCAAAAATGACAAATCTTAATCGACTTTTTTTTACGATACCCAAATGTCGTGAACTGGGAACCCAAAGTTGAAGCTTCAAACGGCAATTTAAGGCATTTCTCTTGCAGCTAGGCTACCGGAAGTGGGGTTTATCAGATTCTCCAACTCATTGTGCATCTAATAGGCGAATAAAATCACTACCAAAAATGACAAATCTTAATCGACTTTTTTTTACGATACCCAAATGTCGTGAACTGGGAACCCAAAGTTGAAGCTTCAAACGGCAATTTAAGGCATTTCCCTTGTAGCTAGACTACCGGAAGTGGGGTTTATCAGATTCTCCAACTCATTGTGCATCTAATAGGCGAATAAAATCACTACCAAAAATGACAAATCTTAATCGACTTTTTTTTACGATACCCAAATGTCGTGAACTGGGAACCCAAAGTTGAAGCTTCAAACGGCAATTTAAGGCATTTCTCTTGCAGCTAGACTACCGGAAGTGGGGTTTATCAGATTCTCCAACTCATTGTGCATCTAATAGGCGAATAAAATCACTACCAAAAATGACAAATCTTAATCGACTTTTTTTTACGATACCCAAATGTCGTGAACTGGGAACCCAAAGTTGAAGCTTCAAACGGCAATTTAAGGCATTTCCCTTGCAGCTAGACTACCGGAAGTGGGGTTTATCAGATTCTCCAACTCATTGTGCATCTAATAGGCGAATAAAATCACTACCAAAAATGACAAATCTTAATCGACTTTTTTTTACGATACCCAAATGTCGTGAACTGGGAACCCAAAGTTGAAGCTTCAAACGGCAATTTAAGGCATTTCTCTTGCAGCTAGGCTACCGGAAGTGGGGTTTATCAGATTCTCCAACTCATTGTGCATCTAATAGGCGAATAAAATCACTACCAAAAATGACAAATCTTAATCGACTTTTTTTTACGATACCCAAATGTCGTGAACTGGGAACCCAAAGTTGAAGCTTCAAACGGCAATTTAAGGCATTTCTCTTGCAGCTAGACTACCGGAAGTGGGGTTTATCAGATTCTCCAACTCATTGTGCATCTAATAGGCGAATAAAATCACTACCAAAAATGACAAATCTTAATCGACTTTTTTTTACGGTACCCAAATGTCGTGAACTGGGAACCCAAAGTTGAAGCTTCAAACGGCAATTTAAGGCATTTCCCTTGTAGCTAGACTACCGGAAGTGGGGTTTATCAGATTCTCCAACTCATTGTGCATCTAATAGGCGAATAAAATCACTACCAAAAATGACAAATCTTAATCGACTTTTTTTTACGATACCCAAATGTCGTGAACTGGGAACCCAAAGTTGAAGCTTCAAACGGCAATTTAAGGCATTTCTCTTGCAGCTAGACTACCGGAAGTGGGGTTTATCAGATTCTCCAACTCATTGTGCATCTAATAGGCGAATAAAATCACTACCAAAAATGACAAATCTTAATCGACTTTTTTTTACGGTACCCAAATGTCGTGAACTGGGAACCCAAAGTTGAAGCTTCAAACGGCAATTTAAGGCATTTCTCTTGCAGCTAGACTACCGGAAGTGGGGTTTATCAGATTCTCCAACTCATTGTGCATCTAATAGGCGAATAAAATCACTACCAAAAATGACAAATCTTAATCGACTTTTTTTTACGGTACCCAAATGTCGTGAACTGGGAACCCAAAGTTGAAGATTCAAACGGCAATTTAAGGCATTTCCCTTGTAGCTAGACTACCGGAAGTGGGGTTTATCAGATTCTCCAACTCATTGTGCATCTAATAGGCGAATAAAATCACTACCAAAAATGACAAATCTTAATCGACTTTTTTTTACGATACCCAAATGTCGTGAACTGGGAACCCAAAGTTGAAGCTTCAAACGGCAATTTAAGGCATTTCTCTTGCAGCTAGACTACCGGAAGTGGGGTTTATCAGATTCTCCAACTCATTGTGCATCTAATAGGCGAATAAAATCACTACCAAAAATGACAAATCTTAATCGACTTTTTTTTACGGTACCCAAATGTCGTGAACTGGGAACCCAAAGTTGAAGCTTCAAACGGCAATTTAAGGCATTTCCCTTGCAGCTAGACTACCGGAAGTGGGGTTTATCAGATTCTCCAACTCATTGTGCATCTAATAGGCGAATAAAATCACTACCAAAAATGACAAATCTTAATCGACTTTTTTTTACGATACCCAAATGTCGTGAACTGGGAACCCAAAGTTGAAGCTTCAAACGGCAATTTAAGGCATTTCTCTTGCAGCTAGGCTACCGGAAGTGGGGTTTATCAGATTCTCCAACTCATTGTGCATCTAATAGGCGAATAAAATCACTACCAAAAATGACAAATCTTAATCGACTTTTTTTTACGATACCCAAATGTCGTGAACTGGGAACCCAAAGTTGAAGCTTCAAACGGCAATTTAAGGCATTTCCCTTGCAGCTAGACTACCGGAAGTGGGGTTTATCAGATTCTCCAACTCATTGTGCATCTAATAGGCGAATAAAACCACTACCAAAAATGACAAATCTTAATCGACTTTTTTTTACGATACCCAAATGTCGTGAACTGGGAACCCAAAGTTGAAGCTTCAAACGGCAATTTAAGGCATTTCTCTTGCAGCTAGGCTACCGGAAGTGGGGTTTATCAGATTCTCCAACTCATTGTGCATCTAATAGGCGAATAAAATCACTACCAAAAATGACAAATCTTAATCGACTTTTTTTTACGATACCCAAATGTCGTGAACTGGGAACCCAAAGTTGAAGCTTCAAACGGCAATTTAAGGCATTTCTCTTGCAGCTAGACTACCGGAAGTGGGGTTTATCAGATTCTCCAACTCATTGTGCATCTAATAGGCGAATAAAATCACTACCAAAAATGACAAATCTTAATCGACTTTTTTTTACGGTACCCAAATGTCGTGAACTGGGAACCCAAAGTTGAAGCTTCAAACGGCAATTTAAGGCATTTCCCTTGTAGCTAGACTACCGGAAGTGGGGTTTATCAGATTCTCCAACTCATTGTGCATCTAATAGGCGAATAAAATCACTACCAAAAATGACAAATCTTAATCGACTTTTTTTTACGATACCCAAATGTCGTGAACTGGGAACCCAAAGTTGAAGCTTCAAACGGCAATTTAAGGCATTTCTCTTGCAGCTAGACTACCGGAAGTGGGGTTTATCAGATTCTCCAACTCATTGTGCATCTAATAGGCGAATAAAATCACTACCAAAAATGACAAATCTTAATCGACTTTTTTTTACGGTACCCAAATGTCGTGAACTGGGAACCCAAAGTTGAAGCTTCAAACGGCAATTTAAGGCATTTCTCTTGCAGCTAGACTACCGGAAGTGGGGTTTATCAGATTCTCCAACTCATTGTGCATCTAATAGGCGAATAAAATCACTACCAAAAATGACAAATCTTAATCGACTTTTTTTTACGGTACCCAAATGTCGTGAACTGGGAACCCAAAGTTGAAGCTTCAAACGGCAATTTAAGGCATTTCCCTTGTAGCTAGACTACCGGAAGTGGGGTTTATCAGATTCTCCAACTCATTGTGCATCTAATAGGCGAATAAAATCACTACCAAAAATGACAAATCTTAATCGACTTTTTTTTACGATACCCAAATGTCGTGAACTGGGAACCCAAAGTTGAAGCTTCAAACGGCAATTTAAGGCATTTCTCTTGCAGCTAGACTACCGGAAGTGGGGTTTATCAGATTCTCCAACTCATTGTGCATCTAATAGGCGAATAAAATCACTACCAAAAATGACAAATCTTAATCGACTTTTTTTTACGGTACCCAAATGTCGTGAACTGGGAACCCAAAGTTGAAGCTTCAAACGGCAATTTAAGGCATTTCCCTTGCAGCTAGACTACCGGAAGTGGGGTTTATCAGATTCTCCAACTCATTGTGCATCTAATAGGCGAATAAAACCACTACCAAAAATGACAAATCTTAATCGACTTTTTTTTACGATACCCAAATGTCGTGAACTGGGAACCCAAAGTTGAAGCTTCAAACGGCAATTTAAGGCATTTCTCTTGCAGCTAGACTACCGGAAGTGGGGTTTATCAGATTCTCCAACTCATTGTGCATCTAATAGGCGAATAAAATCACTACCAAAAATGACAAATCTTAATCGACTTTTTTTTACGATACCCAAATGTCGTGAACTGGGAACCCAAAGTTGAAGCTTCAAACGGCAATTTAAGGCATTTCCCTTGCAGCTAGACTACCGGAAGTGGGGTTTATCAGATTCTCCAACTCATTGTGCATCTAATAGGCGAATAAAATCACTACCAAAAATGACAAATCTTAATCGACTTTTTTTTACGATACCCAAATGTCGTGAACTGGGAACCCAAAGTTGAAGCTTCAAACGGCAATTTAAGGCATTTCCCTTGCAGCTAGACTACCGGAAGTGGGGTTTATCAGATTCTCCAACTCATTGTGCATCTAATAGGCGAATAAAATCACTACCAAAAATGACAAATCTTAATCGACTTTTTTTTACGATACCCAAATGTCGTGAACTGGGAACCCAAAGTTGAAGCTTCAAACGGCAATTTAAGGCATTTCTCTTGCAGCTAGGCTACCGGAAGTGGGGTTTATCAGATTCTCCAACTCATTGTGCATCTAATAGGCGAATAAAATCACTACCAAAAATGACAAATCTTAATCGACTTTTTTTTACGATACCCAAATGTCGTGAACTGGGAACCCAAAGTTGAAGCTTCAAACGGCAATTTAAGGCATTTCCCTTGCAGCTAGACTACCGGAAGTGGGGTTTATCAGATTCTCCAACTCATTGTGCATCTAATAGGCGAATAAAACCACTACCAAAAATGACAAATCTTAATCGACTTTTTTTTACGATACCCAAATGTCGTGAACTGGGAACCCAAAGTTGAAGCTTCAAACGGCAATTTAAGGCATTTCTCTTGCAGCTAGACTACCGGAAGTGGGGTTTATCAGATTCTCCAACTCATTGTGCATCTAATAGGCGAATAAAATCACTACCAAAAATGACAAATCTTAATCGACTTTTTTTTACGATACCCAAATGTCGTGAACTGGGAACCCAAAGTTGAAGCTTCAAACGGCAATTTAAGGCATTTCCCTTGCAGCTAGACTACCGGAAGTGGGGTTTATCAGATTCTCCAACTCATTGTGCATCTAATAGGCGAATAAAATCACTACCAAAAATGACAAATCTTAATCGACTTTTTTTTACGATACCCAAATGTCGTGAACTGGGAACCCAAAGTTGAAGCTTCAAACGGCAATTTAAGGCATTTCTCTTGCAGCTAGGCTACCGGAAGTGGGGTTTATCAGATTCTCCAACTCATTGTGCATCTAATAGGCGAATAAAATCACTACCAAAAATGACAAATCTTAATCGACTTTTTTTTACGATACCCAAATGTCGTGAACTGGGAACCCAAAGTTGAAGCTTCAAACGGCAATTTAAGGCATTTCCCTTGCAGCTAGACTACCGGAAGTGGGGTTTATCAGATTCTCCAACTCATTGTGCATCTAATAGGCGAATAAAACCACTACCAAAAATGACAAATCTTAATCGACTTTTTTTTACGATACCCAAATGTCGTGAACTGGGAACCCAAAGTTGAAGCTTCAAACGGCAATTTAAGGCATTTCTCTTGCAGCTAGACTACCGGAAGTGGGGTTTATCAGATTCTCCAACTCATTGTGCATCTAATAGGCGAATAAAATCACTACCAAAAATGACAAATCTTAATCGACTTTTTTTTACGATACCCAAATGTCGTGAACTGGGAACCCAAAGTTGAAGCTTCAAACGGCAATTTAAGGCATTTCCCTTGCAGCTAGACTACCGGAAGTGGGGTTTATCAGATTCTCCAACTCATTGTGCATCTAATAGGCGAATAAAATCACTACCAAAAATGACAAATCTTAATCGACTTTTTTTTACGATACCCAAATGTCGTGAACTGGGAACCCAAAGTTGAAGCTTCAAACGGCAATTTAAGGCATTTCTCTTGCAGCTAGGCTACCGGAAGTGGGGTTTATCAGATTCTCCAACTCATTGTGCATCTAATAGGCGAATAAAATCACTACCAAAAATGACAAATCTTAATCGACTTTTTTTTACGATACCCAAATGTCGTGAACTGGGAACCCAAAGTTGAAGCTTCAAACGGCAATTTAAGGCATTTCCCTTGCAGCTAGACTACCGGAAGTGGGGTTTATCAGATTCTCCAACTCATTGTGCATCTAATAGGCGAATAAAACCACTACCAAAAATGACAAATCTTAATCGACTTTTTTTTACGATACCCAAATGTCGTGAACTGGGAACCCAAAGTTGAAGCTTCAAACGGCAATTTAAGGCATTTCTCTTGCAGCTAGACTACCGGAAGTGGGGTTTATCAGATTCTCCAACTCATTGTGCATCTAATAGGCGAATAAAATCACTACCAAAAATGACAAATCTTAATCGACTTTTTTTTACGATACCCAAATGTCGTGAACTGGGAACCCAAAGTTGAAGCTTCAAACGGCAATTTAAGGCATTTCCCTTGCAGCTAGACTACCGGAAGTGGGGTTTATCAGATTCTCCAACTCATTGTGCATCTAATAGGCGAATAAAATCACTACCAAAAATGACAAATCTTAATCGACTTTTTTTTACGATACCCAAATGTCGTGAACTGGGAACCCAAAGTTGAAGCTTCAAACGGCAATTTAAGGCATTTCCCTTGCAGCTAGACTACCGGAAGTGGGGTTTATCAGATTCTCCAACTCATTGTGCATCTAATAGGCGAATAAAATCACTACCAAAAATGACAAATCTTAATCGACTTTTTTTTACGATACCCAAATGTCGTGAACTGGGAACCCAAAGTTGAAGCTTCAAACGGCAATTTAAGGCATTTCTCTTGCAGCTAGACTACCGGAAGTGGGGTTTATCAGATTCTCCAACTCATTGTGCATCTAATAGGCGAATAAAATCACTACCAAAAATGACAAATCTTAATCGACTTTTTTTTACGATACCCAAATGTCGTGAACTGGGAACCCAAAGTTGAAGCTTCAAACGGCAATTTAAGGCATTTCCCTTGCAGCTAGACTACCGGAAGTGGGGTTTATCAGATTCTCCAACTCATTGTGCATCTAATAGGCGAATAAAATCACTACCAAAAATGACAAATCTTAATCGACTTTTTTTTACGATACCCAAATGTCGTGAACTGGGAACCCAAAGTTGAAGCTTCAAACGGCAATTTAAGGCATTTCTCTTGCAGCTAGGCTACCGGAAGTGGGGTTTATCAGATTCTCCAACTCATTGTGCATCTAATAGGCGAATAAAATCACTACCAAAAATGACAAATCTTAATCGACTTTTTTTTACGATACCCAAATGTCGTGAACTGGGAACCCAAAGTTGAAGCTTCAAACGGCAATTTAAGGCATTTCTCTTGCAGCTAGACTACCGGAAGTGGGGTTTATCAGATTCTCCAACTCATTGTGCATCTAATAGGCGAATAAAATCACTACCAAAAATGACAAATCTTAATCGACTTTTTTTTACGGTACCCAAATGTCGTGAACTGGGAACCCAAAGTTGAAGCTTCAAACGGCAATTTAAGGCATTTCTCTTGCAGCTAGACTACCGGAAGTGGGGTTTATCAGATTCTCCAACTCATTGTGCATCTAATAGGCGAATAAAATCACTACCAAAAATGACAAATCTTAATCGACTTTTTTTTACGGTACCCAAATGTCGTGAACTGGGAACCCAAAGTTGAAGCTTCAAACGGCAATTTAAGGCATTTCCCTTGTAGCTAGACTACCGGAAGTGGGGTTTATCAGATTCTCCAACTCATTGTGCATCTAATAGGCGAATAAAATCACTACCAAAAATGACAAATCTTAATCGACTTTTTTTTACGATACCCAAATGTCGTGAACTGGGAACCCAAAGTTGAAGCTTCAAACGGCAATTTAAGGCATTTCTCTTGCAGCTAGACTACCGGAAGTGGGGTTTATCAGATTCTCCAACTCATTGTGCATCTAATAGGCGAATAAAATCACTACCAAAAATGACAAATCTTAATCGACTTTTTTTTACGGTACCCAAATGTCGTGAACTGGGAACCCAAAGTTGAAGCTTCAAACGGCAATTTAAGGCATTTCTCTTGCAGCTAGACTACCGGAAGTGGGGTTTATCAGATTCTCCAACTCATTGTGCATCTAATAGGCGAATAAAATCACTACCAAAAATGACAAATCTTAATCGACTTTTTTTTACGATACCCAAATGTCGTGAACTGGGAACCCAAAGTTGAAGCTTCAAACGGCAATTTAAGGCATTTCCCTTGTAGCTAGACTACCGGAAGTGGGGTTTATCAGATTCTCCAACTCATTGTGCATCTAATAGGCGAATAAAATCACTACCAAAAATGACAAATCTTAATCGACTTTTTTTTACGATACCCAAATGTCGTGAACTGGGAACCCAAAGTTGAAGCTTCAAACGGCAATTTAAGGCATTTCTCTTGCAGCTAGACTACCGGAAGTGGGGTTTATCAGATTCTCCAACTCATTGTGCATCTAATAGGCGAATAAAATCACTACCAAAAATGACAAATCTTAATCGACTTTTTTTTACGGTACCCAAATGTCGTGAACTGGGAACCCAAAGTTGAAGCTTCAAACGGCAATTTAAGGCATTTCCCTTGTAGCTAGACTACCGGAAGTGGGGTTTATCAGATTCTCCAACTCATTGTGCATCTAATAGGCGAATAAAATCACTACCAAAAATGACAAATCTTAATCGACTTTTTTTTACGATACCCAAATGTCGTGAACTGGGAACCCAAAGTTGAAGCTTCAAACGGCAATTTAAGGCATTTCTCTTGCAGCTAGACTACCGGAAGTGGGGTTTATCAGATTCTCCAACTCATTGTGCATCTAATAGGCGAATAAAATCACTACCAAAAATGACAAATCTTAATCGACTTTTTTTTACGGTACCCAAATGTCGTGAACTGGGAACCCAAAGTTGAAGCTTCAAACGGCAATTTAAGGCATTTCTCTTGCAGCTAGACTACCGGAAGTGGGGTTTATCAGATTCTCCAACTCATTGTGCATCTAATAGGCGAATAAAATCACTACCAAAAATGACAAATCTTAATCGACTTTTTTTTACGATACCCAAATGTCGTGAACTGGGAACCCAAAGTTGAAGCTTCAAACGGCAATTTAAGGCATTTCCCTTGTAGCTAGACTACCGGAAGTGGGGTTTATCAGATTCTCCAACTCATTGTGCATCTAATAGGCGAATAAAATCACTACCAAAAATGACAAATCTTAATCGACTTTTTTTTACGATACCCAAATGTCGTGAACTGGGAACCCAAAGTTGAAGCTTCAAACGGCAATTTAAGGCATTTCTCTTGCAGCTAGACTACCGGAAGTGGGGTTTATCAGATTCTCCAACTCATTGTGCATCTAATAGGCGAATAAAATCACTACCAAAAATGACAAATCTTAATCGACTTTTTTTTACGGTACCCAAATGTCGTGAACTGGGAACCCAAAGTTGAAGCTTCAAACGGCAATTTAAGGCATTTCCCTTGTAGCTAGACTACCGGAAGTGGGGTTTATCAGATTCTCCAACTCATTGTGCATCTAATAGGCGAATAAAATCACTACCAAAAATGACAAATCTTAATCGACTTTTTTTTACGATACCCAAATGTCGTGAACTGGGAACCCAAAGTTGAAGCTTCAAACGGCAATTTAAGGCATTTCTCTTGCAGCTAGACTACCGGAAGTGGGGTTTATCAGATTCTCCAACTCATTGTGCATCTAATAGGCGAATAAAATCACTACCAAAAATGACAAATCTTAATCGACTTTTTTTTACGGTACCCAAATGTCGTGAACTGGGAACCCAAAGTTGAAGCTTCAAACGGCAATTTAAGGCATTTCTCTTGCAGCTAGACTACCGGAAGTGGGGTTTATCAGATTCTCCAACTCATTGTGCATCTAATAGGCGAATAAAATCACTACCAAAAATGACAAATCTTAATCGACTTTTTTTTACGGTACCCAAATGTCGTGAACTGGGAACCCAAAGTTGAAGCTTCAAACGGCAATTTAAGGCATTTCCCTTGTAGCTAGACTACCGGAAGTGGGGTTTATCAGATTCTCCAACTCATTGTGCATCTAATAGGCGAATAAAATCACTACCAAAAATGACAAATCTTAATCGACTTTTTTTTACGATACCCAAATGTCGTGAACTGGGAACCCAAAGTTGAAGCTTCAAACGGCAATTTAAGGCATTTCTCTTGCAGCTAGACTACCGGAAGTGGGGTTTATCAGATTCTCCAACTCATTGTGCATCTAATAGGCGAATAAAATCACTACCAAAAATGACAAATCTTAATCGACTTTTTTTTACGGTACCCAAATGTCGTGAACTGGGAACCCAAAGTTGAAGCTTCAAACGGCAATTTAAGGCATTTCTCTTGCAGCTAGACTACCGGAAGTGGGGTTTATCAGATTCTCCAACTCATTGTGCATCTAATAGGCGAATAAAATCACTACCAAAAATGACAAATCTTAATCGACTTTTTTTTACGATACCCAAATGTCGTGAACTGGGAACCCAAAGTTGAAGCTTCAAACGGCAATTTAAGGCATTTCCCTTGTAGCTAGACTACCGGAAGTGGGGTTTATCAGATTCTCCAACTCATTGTGCATCTAATAGGCGAATAAAATCACTACCAAAAATGACAAATCTTAATCGACTTTTTTTTACGGTACCCAAATGTCGTGAACTGGGAACCCAAAGTTGAAGCTTCAAACGGCAATTTAAGGCATTTCTCTTGCAGCTAGACTACCGGAAGTGGGGTTTATCAGATTCTCCAACTCATTGTGCATCTAATAGGCGAATAAAATCACTACCAAAAATGACAAATCTTAATCGACTTTTTTTTACGATACCCAAATGTCGTGAACTGGGAACCCAAAGTTGAAGCTTCAAACGGCAATTTAAGGCATTTCCCTTGTAGCTAGACTACCGGAAGTGGGGTTTATCAGATTCTCCAACTCATTGTGCATCTAATAGGCGAATAAAATCACTACCAAAAATGACAAATCTTAATCGACTTTTTTTTACGATACCCAAATGTCGTGAACTGGGAACCCAAAGTTGAAGCTTCAAACGGCAATTTAAGGCATTTCTCTTGCAGCTAGACTACCGGAAGTGGGGTTTATCAGATTCTCCAACTCATTGTGCATCTAATAGGCGAATAAAATCACTACCAAAAATGACAAATCTTAATCGACTTTTTTTTACGGTACCCAAATGTCGTGAACTGGGAACCCAAAGTTGAAGCTTCAAACGGCAATTTAAGGCATTTCCCTTGTAGCTAGACTACCGGAAGTGGGGTTTATCAGATTCTCCAACTCATTGTGCATCTAATAGGCGAATAAAATCACTACCAAAAATGACAAATCTTAATCGACTTTTTTTTACGATACCCAAATGTCGTGAACTGGGAACCCAAAGTTGAAGCTTCAAACGGCAATTTAAGGCATTTCTCTTGCAGCTAGACTACCGGAAGTGGGGTTTATCAGATTCTCCAACTCATTGTGCATCTAATAGGCGAATAAAATCACTACCAAAAATGACAAATCTTAATCGACTTTTTTTTACGGTACCCAAATGTCGTGAACTGGGAACCCAAAGTTGAAGCTTCAAACGGCAATTTAAGGCATTTCTCTTGCAGCTAGACTACCGGAAGTGGGGTTTATCAGATTCTCCAACTCATTGTGCATCTAATAGGCGAATAAAATCACTACCAAAAATGACAAATCTTAATCGACTTTTTTTTACGATACCCAAATGTCGTGAACTGGGAACCCAAAGTTGAAGCTTCAAACGGCAATTTAAGGCATTTCCCTTGTAGCTAGACTACCGGAAGTGGGGTTTATCAGATTCTCCAACTCATTGTGCATCTAATAGGCGAATAAAATCACTACCAAAAATGACAAATCTTAATCGACTTTTTTTTACGGTACCCAAATGTCGTGAACTGGGAACCCAAAGTTGAAGCTTCAAACGGCAATTTAAGGCATTTCTCTTGCAGCTAGACTACCGGAAGTGGGGTTTATCAGATTCTCCAACTCATTGTGCATCTAATAGGCGAATAAAATCACTACCAAAAATGACAAATCTTAATCGACTTTTTTTTACGATACCCAAATGTCATGAACTGGGAACCCAAAGTTGAAGCTTCAAACGGCAATTTAAGGCATTTCCCTTGTAGCTAGACTACCGGAAGTGGGGTTTATCAGATTCTCCAACTCATTGTGCATCTAATAGGCGAATAAAATCACTACCAAAAATGACAAATCTTAATCGACTTTTTTTTACGATACCCAAATGTCGTGAACTGGGAACCCAAAGTTGAAGCTTCAAACGGCAATTTAAGGCATTTCTCTTGCAGCTAGACTACCGGAAGTGGGGTTTATCAGATTCTCCAACTCATTGTGCATCTAATAGGCGAATAAAATCACTACCAAAAATGACAAATCTTAATCGACTTTTTTTTACGGTACCCAAATGTCGTGAACTGGGAACCCAAAGTTGAAGCTTCAAACGGCAATTTAAGGCATTTCTCTTGCAGCTAGACTACCGGAAGTGGGGTTTATCAGATTCTCCAACTCATTGTGCATCTAATAGGCGAATAAAATCACTACCAAAAATGACAAATCTTAATCGACTTTTTTTTACGATACCCAAATGTCGTGAACTGGGAACCCAAAGTTGAAGCTTCAAACGGCAATTTAAGGCATTTCCCTTGTAGCTAGACTACCGGAAGTGGGGTTTATCAGATTCTCCAAATCATTGTGCATCTAATAGGCGAATAAAATCACTACCAAAAATGACAAATCTTAATCGACTTTTTTTTACGATACCCAAATGTCGTGAACTGGGAACCCAAAGTTGAAGCTTCAAACGGCAATTTAAGGCATTTCTCTTGCAGCTAGACTACCGGAAGTGGGGTTTATCAGATTCTCCAACTCATTGTGCATCTAATAGGCGAATAAAATCACTACCAAAAATGACAAATCTTAATCGACTTTTTTTTACGGTACCCAAATGTCGTGAACTGGGAACCCAAAGTTGAAGCTTCAAACGGCAATTTAAGGCATTTCCCTTGTAGCTAGACTACCGGAAGTGGGGTTTATCAGATTCTCCAACTCATTGTGCATCTAATAGGCGAATAAAATCACTACCAAAAATGACAAATCTTAATCGACTTTTTTTTACGATACCCAAATGTCGTGAACTGGGAACCCAAAGTTGAAGCTTCAAACGGCAATTTAAGGCATTTCTCTTGCAGCTAGACTACCGGAAGTGGGGTTTATCAGATTCTCCAACTCATTGTGCATCTAATAGGCGAATAAAATCACTACCAAAAATGACAAATCTTAATCGACTTTTTTTTACGGTACCCAAATGTCGTGAACTGGGAACCCAAAGTTGAAGCTTCAAACGGCAATTTAAGGCATTTCTCTTGCAGCTAGACTACCGGAAGTGGGGTTTATCAGATTCTCCAACTCATTGTGCATCTAATAGGCGAATAAAATCACTACCAAAAATGACAAATCTTAATCGACTTTTTTTTACGATACCCAAATGTCGTGAACTGGGAACCCAAAGTTGAAGCTTCAAACGGCAATTTAAGGCATTTCCCTTGTAGCTAGACTACCGGAAGTGGGGTTTATCAGATTCTCCAACTCATTGTGCATCTAATAGGCGAATAAAATCACTACCAAAAATGACAAATCTTAATCGACTTTTTTTTACGATACCCAAATGTCGTGAACTGGGAACCCAAAGTTGAAGCTTCAAACGGCAATTTAAGGCATTTCTCTTGCAGCTAGACTACCGGAAGTGGGGTTTATCAGATTCTCCAACTCATTGTGCATCTAATAGGCGAATAAAATCACTACCAAAAATGACAAATCTTAATCGACTTTTTTTTACGGTACCCAAATGTCGTGAACTGGGAACCCAAAGTTGAAGCTTCAAACGGCAATTTAAGGCATTTCCCTTGTAGCTAGACTACCGGAAGTGGGGTTTATCAGATTCTCCAACTCATTGTGCATCTAATAGGCGAATAAAATCACTACCAAAAATGACAAATCTTAATCGACTTTTTTTTACGATACCCAAATGTCGTGAACTGGGAACCCAAAGTTGAAGCTTCAAACGGCAATTTAAGGCATTTCTCTTGCAGCTAGACTACCGGAAGTGGGGTTTATCAGATTCTCCAACTCATTGTGCATCTAATAGGCGAATAAAATCACTACCAAAAATGACAAATCTTAATCGACTTTTTTTTACGGTACCCAAATGTCGTGAACTGGGAACCCAAAGTTGAAGCTTCAAACGGCAATTTAAGGCATTTCTCTTGCAGCTAGACTACCGGAAGTGGGGTTTATCAGATTCTCCAACTCATTGTGCATCTAATAGGCGAATAAAATCACTACCAAAAATGACAAATCTTAATCGACTTTTTTTTACGATACCCAAATGTCGTGAACTGGGAACCCAAAGTTGAAGCTTCAAACGGCAATTTAAGGCATTTCCCTTGTAGCTAGACTACCGGAAGTGGGGTTTATCAGATTCTCCAACTCATTGTGCATCTAATAGGCGAATAAAATCACTACCAAAAATGACAAATCTTAATCGACTTTTTTTTACGGTACCCAAATGTCGTGAACTGGGAACCCAAAGTTGAAGCTTCAAACGGCAATTTAAGGCATTTCTCTTGCAGCTAGACTACCGGAAGTGGGGTTTATCAGATTCTCCAACTCATTGTGCATCTAATAGGCGAATAAAATCACTACCAAAAATGACAAATCTTAATCGACTTTTTTTTACGATACCCAAATGTCGTGAACTGGGAACCCAAAGTTGAAGCTTCAAACGGCAATTTAAGGCATTTCCCTTGTAGCTAGACTACCGGAAGTGGGGTTTATCAGATTCTCCAACTCATTGTGCATCTAATAGGCGAATAAAATCACTACCAAAAATGACAAATCTTAATCGACTTTTTTTTACGATACCCAAATGTCGTGAACTGGGAACCCAAAGTTGAAGCTTCAAACGGCAATTTAAGGCATTTCTCTTGCAGCTAGACTACCGGAAGTGGGGTTTATCAGATTCTCCAACTCATTGTGCATCTAATAGGCGAATAAAATCACTACCAAAAATGACAAATCTTAATCGACTTTTTTTTACGGTACCCAAATGTCGTGAACTGGGAACCCAAAGTTGAAGCTTCAAACGGCAATTTAAGGCATTTCCCTTGTAGCTAGACTACCGGAAGTGGGGTTTATCAGATTCTCCAACTCATTGTGCATCTAATAGGCGAATAAAATCACTACCAAAAATGACAAATCTTAATCGACTTTTTTTTACGATACCCAAATGTCGTGAACTGGGAACCCAAAGTTGAAGCTTCAAACGGCAATTTAAGGCATTTCTCTTGCAGCTAGACTACCGGAAGTGGGGTTTATCAGATTCTCCAACTCATTGTGCATCTAATAGGCGAATAAAATCACTACCAAAAATGACAAATCTTAATCGACTTTTTTTTACGGTACCCAAATGTCGTGAACTGGGAACCCAAAGTTGAAGCTTCAAACGGCAATTTAAGGCATTTCTCTTGCAGCTAGACTACCGGAAGTGGGGTTTATCAGATTCTCCAACTCATTGTGCATCTAATAGGCGAATAAAATCACTACCAAAAATGACAAATCTTAATCGACTTTTTTTTACGATACCCAAATGTCGTGAACTGGGAACCCAAAGTTGAAGCTTCAAACGGCAATTTAAGGCATTTCCCTTGTAGCTAGACTACCGGAAGTGGGGTTTATCAGATTCTCCAACTCATTGTGCATCTAATAGGCGAATAAAATCACTACCAAAAATGACAAATCTTAATCGACTTTTTTTTACGATACCCAAATGTCGTGAACTGGGAACCCAAAGTTGAAGCTTCAAACGGCAATTTAAGGCATTTCCCTTGTAGCTAGACTACCGGAAGTGGGGTTTATCAGATTCTCCAACTCATTGTGCATCTAATAGGCGAATAAAATCACTACCAAAAATGACAAATCTTAATCGACTTTTTTTTACGATACCCAAATGTCGTGAACTGGGAACCCAAAGTTGAAGCTTCAAACGGCAATTTAAGGCATTTCTCTTGCAGCTAGACTACCGGAAGTGGGGTTTATCAGATTCTCCAACTCATTGTGCATCTAATAGGCGAATAAAATCACTACCAAAAATGACAAATCTTAATCGACTTTTTTTTACGGTACCCAAATGTCGTGAACTGGGAACCCAAAGTTGAAGCTTCAAACGGCAATTTAAGGCATTTCTCTTGCAGCTAGACTACCGGAAGTGGGGTTTATCAGATTCTCCAACTCATTGTGCATCTAATAGGCGAATAAAATCACTACCAAAAATGACAAATCTTAATCGACTTTTTTTTACGATACCCAAATGTCGTGAACTGGGAACCCAAAGTTGAAGCTTCAAACGGCAATTTAAGGCATTTCCCTTGTAGCTAGACTACCGGAAGTGGGGTTTATCAGATTCTCCAACTCATTGTGCATCTAATAGGCGAATAAAATCACTACCAAAAATGACAAATCTTAATCGACTTTTTTTTACGATACCCAAATGTCGTGAACTGGGAACCCAAAGTTGAAGCTTCAAACGGCAATTTAAGGCATTTCTCTTGCAGCTAGACTACCGGAAGTGGGGTTTATCAGATTCTCCAACTCATTGTGCATCTAATAGGCGAATAAAATCACTACCAAAAATGACAAATCTTAATCGACTTTTTTTTACGGTACCCAAATGTCGTGAACTGGGAACCCAAAGTTGAAGCTTCAAACGGCAATTTAAGGCATTTCCCTTGTAGCTAGACTACCGGAAGTGGGGTTTATCAGATTCTCCAACTCATTGTGCATCTAATAGGCGAATAAAATCACTACCAAAAATGACAAATCTTAATCGACTTTTTTTTACGATACCCAAATGTCGTGAACTGGGAACCCAAAGTTGAAGCTTCAAACGGCAATTTAAGGCATTTCTCTTGCAGCTAGACTACCGGAAGTGGGGTTTATCAGATTCTCCAACTCATTGTGCATCTAATAGGCGAATAAAATCACTACCAAAAATGACAAATCTTAATCGACTTTTTTTTACGGTACCCAAATGTCGTGAACTGGGAACCCAAAGTTGAAGCTTCAAACGGCAATTTAAGGCATTTCTCTTGCAGCTAGACTACCGGAAGTGGGGTTTATCAGATTCTCCAACTCATTGTGCATCTAATAGGCGAATAAAATCACTACCAAAAATGACAAATCTTAATCGACTTTTTTTTACGATACCCAAATGTCGTGAACTGGGAACCCAAAGTTGAAGCTTCAAACGGCAATTTAAGGCATTTCCCTTGCAGCTAGACTACCGGAAGTGGGGTTTATCAGATTCTCCAACTCATTGTGCATCTAATAGGCGAATAAAATCACTACCAAAAATGACAAATCTTAATCGACTTTTTTTTACGGTACCCAAATGTCGTGAACTGGGAACCCAAAGTTGAAGCTTCAAACGGCAATTTAAGGCATTTCTCTTGCAGCTAGACTACCGGAAGTGGGGTTTATCAGATTCTCCAACTCATTGTGCATCTAATAGGCGAATAAAATCACTACCAAAAATGACAAATCTTAATCGACTTTTTTTTACGATACCCAAATGTCGTGAACTGGGAACCCAAAGTTGAAGCTTCAAACGGCAATTTAAGGCATTTCCCTTGTAGCTAGACTACCGGAAGTGGGGTTTATCAGATTCTCCAACTCATTGTGCATCTAATAGGCGAATAAAATCACTACCAAAAATGACAAATCTTAATCGACTTTTTTTTACGATACCCAAATAGCGTGAACTGGGAACCCAAAGTTGAAGCTTCAAACGGCAATTTAACGCATTTCTCTTGCAGCTAGACTACCGGAAGTGGGGTTTATCAGATTCTCCAACTCATTGTGCATCTAATAGGCGAATAAAATCACTACCAAAAATGACAAATCTTAATCGACTTTTTTTTACGGTACCCAAATGTCGTGAACTGGGAACCCAAAGTTGAAGCTTCAAACGGCAATTTAAGGCATTTCCCTTGTAGCTAGACTACCGGAAGTGGGGTTTATCAGATTCTCCAACTCATTGTGCATCTAATAGGCGAATAAAATCACTACCAAAAATGACAAATCTTAATCGACTTTTTTTTACGGTACCCAAATAGCGTGAACTGGGAACCCAAAGTTGAAGCTTCAAACGGCAATTTAAGGCATTTCTCTTGCAGCTAGACTACCGGAAGTGGGGTTTATCAGATTCTCCAACTCATTGTGCATCTAATAGGCGAATAAAATCACTACCAAAAATGACAAATCTTAATCGACTTTTTTTTACGATACCCAAATGTCGTGAACTGGGAACCCAAAGTTGAAGCTTCAAACGGCAATTTAAGGCATTTCCCTTGTAGCTAGACTACCGGAAGTGGGGTTTATCAGATTCTCCAACTCATTGTGCATCTAATAGGCGAATAAAATCACTACCAAAAATGACAAATCTTAATCGACTTTTTTTTACGGTAGCCAAATGTCGTGAACTGGGAACCCAAAGTTGAAGCTTCAAACGGCAATTTAAGGCATTTCCCTTGTAGCTAGACTACCGGAAGTGGGGTTTATCAGATTCTCCAACTCATTGTGCATCTAATAGGCGAATAAAATCACTACCAAAAATGACAAATCTTAATCGACTTTTTTTTACGGTACCCAAATAGCGTGAACTGGGAACCCAAAGTTGAAGCTTCAAACGGCAATTTAAGGCATTTCTCTTGCAGCTAGACTATCGGAAGTGGGGTTTATCAGATTCTCCAACTCATTGTGCATCTAATAGGCGAATAAAATCACTACCAAAAATGACAAATCTTAATCGACTTTTTTTTACGATACCCAAATAGCGTGAACTGGGAACCCAAAGTTGAAGCTTCAAACGGCAATTTAAGGCATTTCTCTTGCAGCTAGACTACCGGAAGTGGGGTTTATCAGATTCTCCAACTCATTGTGCATCTAATAGGCGAATAAAATCACTACCAAAAATGACAAATCTTAATCGACTTTTTTTTACGGTACCCAAATGTCGTGAACTGGGAACCCAAAGTTGAAGCTTCAAACGGCAATTTAAGGCATTTCCCTTGTAGCTAGACTACCGGAAGTGGGGTTTATCAGATTCTCCAACTCATTGTGCATCTAATAGGCGAATAAAATCACTACCAAAAATGACAAATCTTAATCGACTTTTTTTTACGGTACCCAAATAGCGTGAACTGGGAACCCAAAGTTGAAGCTTCAAACGGCAATTTAAGGCATTTCTCTTGCAGCTAGACTACCGGAAGTGGGGTTTATCAGATTCTCCAACTCATTGTGCATCTAATAGGCGAATAAAATCACTACCAAAAATGACAAATCTTAATCGACTTTTTTTTACGATACCCAAATGTCGTGAACTGGGAACCCAAAGTTGAAGCTTCAAACGGCAATTTAAGGCATTTCCCTTGTAGCTAGACTACCGGAAGTGGGGTTTATCAGATTCTCCAACTCATTGTGCATCTAATAGGCGAATAAAATCACTACCAAAAATGACAAATCTTAATCGACTTTTTTTTACGGTAGCCAAATGTCGTGAACTGGGAACCCAAAGTTGAAGCTTCAAACGGCAATTTAAGGCATTTCCCTTGTAGCTAGACTACCGGAAGTGGGGTTTATCAGATTCTCCAACTCATTGTGCATCTAATAGGCGAATAAAATCACTACCAAAAATGACAAATCTTAATCGACTTTTTTTTACGGTACCCAAATAGCGTGAACTGGGAACCCAAAGTTGAAGCTTCAAACGGCAATTTAAGGCATTTCTCTTGCAGCTAGACTATCGGAAGTGGGGTTTATCAGATTCTCCAACTCATTGTGCATCTAATAGGCGAATAAAATCACTACCAAAAATGACAAATCTTAATCGACTTTTTTTTACGATACCCAAATAGCGTGAACTGGGAACCCAAAGTTGAAGCTTCAAACGGCAATTTAAGGCATTTCTCTTGCAGCTAGACTACCGGAAGTGGGGTTTATCAGATTCTCCAACTCATTGTGCATCTAATAGGCGAATAAAATCACTACCAAAAATGACAAATCTTAATCGACTTTTTTTTACGGTACCCAAATGTCGTGAACTGGGAACCCAAAGTTGAAGCTTCAAACGGCAATTTAAGGCATTTCCCTTGTAGCTAGACTACCGGAAGTGGGGTTTATCAGATTCTCCAACTCATTGTGCATCTAATAGGCGAATAAAATCACTACCAAAAATGACAAATCTTAATCGACTTTTTTTTACGGTACCCAAATAGCGTGAACTGGGAACCCAAAGTTGAAGCTTCAAACGGCAATTTAAGGCATTTCTCTTGCAGCTAGACTACCGGAAGTGGGGTTTATCAGATTCTCCAACTCATTGTGCATCTAATAGGCGAATAAAATCACTACCAAAAATGACAAATCTTAATCGACTTTTTTTTACGGTACCCAAATGTCGTGAACTGGGAACCCAAAGTTGAAGCTTCAAACGGCAATTTAAGGCATTTCCCTTGTAGCTAGACTACCGGAAGTGGGGTTTATCAGATTCTCCAACTCATTGTGCATCTAATAGGCGAATAAAATCACTACCAAAAATGACAAATCTTAATCGACTTTTTTTTACGATACCCAAATGTCGTGAACTGGGAACCCAAAGTTGAAGCTTCAAACGGCAATTTAAGGCATTTCCCTTGTAGCTAGACAACCGGAAGTGGGGTTTATCAGATTCTCCAACTCATTGTGCATCTAATAGGCGAATAAAATCACTACCAAAAATGACAAATCTTAATCGACTTTTTTTTACGGTACCCAAATAGCGTGAACTGGGAACCCAAAGTTGAAGCTTCAAACGGCAATTTAAGGCATTTCTCTTGCAGCTAGACTATCGGAAGTGGGGTTTATCAGATTCTCCAACTCATTGTGCATCTAATAGGCGAATAAAATCACTACCAAAAATGACAAATATTAATCGACTTTTTTTTACGATACCCAAATAGCGTGAACTGGGAACCCAAAGTTGAAGCTTCAAACGGCAATTTAAGGCATTTCTCTTGCAGCTAGACTACCGGAAGTGGGGTTTATCAGATTCTCCAACTCATTGTGCATCTAATAGGCGAATAAAATCACTACCAAAAATGACAAATCTTAATCGACTTTTTTTTACGATACCCAAATGTCGTGAACTGGGAACCCAAAGTTGAAGCTTCAAACGGCAATTTAAGGCATTTCCCTTGTAGCTAGACTACCGGAAGTGGGGTTTATCAGATTCTCCAACTCATTGTGCATCTAATAGGCGAATAAAATCACTACCAAAAATGACAAATCTTAATCGACTTTTTTTTACGGTACCCAAATAGCGTGAACTGGGAACCCAAAGTTGAAGCTTCAAACGGCAATTTAAGGCATTTCTCTTGCAGCTAGACTACCGGAAGTGGGGTTTATCAGATTCTCCAACTCATTGTGCATCTAATAGGCGAATAAAATCACTACCAAAAATGACAAATCTTAATCGACTTTTTTTTACGGTACCCAAATGTCGTGAACTGGGAACCCAAAGTTGAAGCTTCAAACGGCAATTTAAGGCATTTCCCTTGTAGCTAGACTACCGGAAGTGGGGTTTATCAGATTCTCCAACTCATTGTGCATCTAATAGGCGAATAAAATCACTACCAAAAATGACAAATCTTAATCGACTTTTTTTTACGGTACCCAAATGTCGTGAACTGGGAACCCAAAGTTGAAGCTTCAAACGGCAATTTAAGGCATTTCCCTTGTAGCTAGACTACCGGAAGTGGGGTTTATCAGATTCTCCAACTCATTGTGCATCTAATAGGCGAATAAAATCACTACCAAAAATGACAAATCTTAATCGACTTTTTTTTACGGTACCCAAATAGCGTGAACTGGGAACCCAAAGTTGAAGCTTCAAACGGCAATTTAAGGCATTTCCCTTGTAGCTAGACTACCGGAAGTGGGGTTTATCAGATTCTCCAACTCATTGTGCATCTAATAGGCGAATAAAATCACTACCAAAAATGACAAATCTTAATCGACTTTTTTTTACGGTACCCAAATGTCGTGAACTGGGAACCCAAAGTTGAAGCTTCAAACGGCAATTTAAGGCATTTCCCTTGTAGCTAGACTACCGGAAGTGGGGTTTATCAGATTCTCCAACTCATTGTGCATCTAATAGGCGAATAAAATCACTACCAAAAATGACAAATCTTAATCGACTTTTTTTTACGATACCCAAATGTCGTGAACTGGGAACCCAAAGTTGAAGCTTCAAACGGCAATTTAAGGCATTTCCCTTGTAGCTAGACTACCGGAAGTGGGGTTTATCAGATTCTCCAACTCATTGTGCATCTAATAGGCGAATAAAATCACTACCAAAAATGACAAATCTTAATCGACTTTTTTTTACGATACCCAAATAGCGTGAACTGGGAACCCAAAGTTGAAGCTTCAAACGGCAATTTAAGGCATTTCTCTTGCAGCTAGACTACCGGAAGTGGGGTTTATCAGATTCTCCAACTCATTGTGCATCTAATAGGCGAATAAAATCACTACCAAAAATGACAAATCTTAATCGACTTTTTTTTACGATACCCAAATGTCGTGAACTGGGAACCCAAAGTTGAAGCTTCAAACGGCAATTTAAGGCATTTCCCTTGTAGCTAGACTACCGGAAGTGGGGTTTATCAGATTCTCCAACTCATTGTGCATCTAATAGGCGAATAAAATCACTACCAAAAATGACAAATCTTAATCGACTTTTTTTTACGGTACCCAAATAGCGTGAACTGGGAACCCAAAGTTGAAGCTTCAAACGGCAATTTAAGGCATTTCTCTTGCAGCTAGACTACCGGAAGTGGGGTTTATCAGATTCTCCAACTCATTGTGCATCTAATAGGCGAATAAAATCACTACCAAAAATGACAAATCTTAATCGACTTTTTTTTACGGTACCCAAATGTCGTGAACTGGGAACCCAAAGTTGAAGCTTCAAACGGCAATTTAAGGCATTTCCCTTGTAGCTAGACTACCGGAAGTGGGGTTTATCAGATTCTCCAACTCATTGTGCATCTGATAGGCGAATGAAATCACTACCAAAAATGACAAATCTTAATCGACTTTTTTTTACGGTACCCAAATGTCGTGAACTGGGAACCCAAAGTTGAAGCTTCAAACGGCAATTTAAGGCATTTCCCTTGTAGCTAGACTACCGGAAGTGGGGTTTATCAGATTCTCCAACTCATTGTGCATCTAATAGGCGAATAAAATCACTACCAAAAATTACAAATCTTAATCGACTTTTTTTTACGGTACCCAAATAGCGTGAACTGGGAACCCAAAGTTGAAGCTTCAAACGGCAATTTAAGGCATTTCTCTTGCAGCTAGACTATCGGAAGTGGGGTTTATCAGATTCTCCAACTCATTGTGCATCTAATAGGCGAATAAAATCACTACCAAAAATGACAAATCTTAATCGACTTTTTTTTACGATACCCAAATAGCGTGAACTGGGAACCCAAAGTTGAATCTTCAAACGGCAATTTAAGGCATTTCTCTTGCAGCTAGACTACCGGAAGTGGGGTTTATCAGATTCTCCAACTCATTGTGCATCTAATAGGCGAATAAAATCACTACCAAAAATGACAAATCTTAATCGACTTTTTTTTACGGTACCCAAATGTCGTGAACTGGGAACCCAAAGTTGAAGCTTCAAACGGCAAATTAAGGCATTTCTCTTGCAGCTAGACTACCGGAAGTGGGGTTTATCAGATTCTCCAACTCATTGTGCATCTAATAGGCGAATAAAATCACTACCAAAAATGACAAATCTTAATCGACTTTTTTTTACGGTACCCAAATAGCGTGAACTGGGAACCCAAAGTTGAAGCTTCAAACGGCAATTTAAGGCATTTCCCTTGTAGCTAGACTACCGGAAGTGGGGTTTATCAGATTCTCCAACTCATTGTGCATCTAATAGGCGAATAAAATCACTACCAAAAATGACAAATCTTAATCGACTTTTTTTTACGGTACCCAAATAGCGTGAACTGGGAACCCAAAGTTGAAGCTTCAAACGGCAATTTAAGGCATTTCTCTTGCAGCTAGACTACCGGAAGTGGGGTTTATCAGATTCTCCAACTCATTGTGCATCTAATAGGCGAATAAAATCACTACCAAAAATGACAAATCTTAATCGACTTTTTTTTACGGTACCCAAATGTCGTGAACTGGGAACCCAAAGTTGAAGCTTCAAACGGCAATTTAAGGCATTTCCCTTGTAGCTAGACTACCGGAAGTGGGGTTTATCAGATTCTCCAACTCATTGTGCATCTAATAGGCGAATAAAATCACTACCAAAAATGACAAATCTTAATCGACTTTTTTTTACGGTACCCAAATGTCGTGAACTGGGAACCCAAAGTTGAAGCTTCAAACGGCAATTTAAGGCATTTCCCTTGTAGCTAGACTACCGGAAGTGGGGTTTATCAGATTCTCCAACTCATTGTGCATCTAATAGGCGAATAAAATCACTACCAAAAATGACAAATCTTAATCGACTTTTTTTTACGGTACCCAAATAGCGTGAACTGGGAACCCAAAGTTGAAGCTTCAAACGGCAATTTAAGGCATTTCCCTTGTAGCTAGACTACCGGAAGTGGGGTTTATCAGATTCTCCAACTCATTGTGCATCTAATAGGCGAATAAAATCACTACCAAAAATGACAAATCTTAATCGACTTTTTTTTACGGTACCCAAATGTCGTGAACTGGGAACCCAAAGTTGAAGCTTCAAACGGCAATTTAAGGCATTTCCCTTGTAGCTAGACTACCGGAAGTGGGGTTTATCAGATTCTCCAACTCATTGTGCATCTAATAGGCGAATAAAATCACTACCAAAAATGACAAATCTTAATCGACTTTTTTTTACGATACCCAAATGTCGTGAACTGGGAACCCAAAGTTGAAGCTTCAAACGGCAATTTAAGGCATTTCCCTTGTAGCTAGACTACCGGAAGTGGGGTTTATCAGATTCTCCAACTCATTGTGCATCTAATAGGCGAATAAAATCACTACCAAAAATGACAAATCTTAATCGACTTTTTTTTACGGTACCCAAATAGCGTGAACTGGGAACCCAAAGTTGAAGCTTCAAACGGCAATTTAAGGCATTTCTCTTGCAGCTAGACTACCGGAAGTGGGGTTTATCAGATTCTCCAACTCATTGTGCATCTAATAGGCGAATAAAATCACTACCAAAAATGACAAATCTTAATCGACTTTTTTTTACGATACCCAAATAGCGTGAACTGGGAACCCAAAGTTGAAGCTTCAAACGGCAATTTAAGGCATTTCTCTTGCAGCTAGACTACCGGAAGTGGGGTTTATCAGATTCTCCAACTCATTGTGCATCTAATAGGCGAATAAAATCACTACCAAAAATGACAAATCTTAATCGACTTTTTTTTACGGTACCCAAATAGCGTGAACTGGGAACCCAAAGTTGAAGCTTCAAACGGCAATTTAAGGCATTTCTCTTGCAGCTAGACTACCGGAAGTGGGGTTTATCAGATTCTCCAACTCATTGTGCATCTAATAGGCGAATAAAATCACTACCAAAAATGACAAATCTTAATCGACTTTTTTTTACGGTACCCAAATATCGTGAACTGGGAACCCAAAGTTGAAGCTTCAAACGGCAATTTAAGGCATTTCCCTTGTAGCTAGACTACCGGAAGTGGGGTTTATCAGATTCTCCAACTCATTGTGCATCTAATAGGCGAATAAAATGACTACCAAAAATGACAAATCTTAATCGACTTTTTTTTACGGTACCCAAATAGCGTGAACTGGGAACCCAAAGTTGAAGCTTCAAACGGCAATTTAAGGCATTTCCCTTGTAGCTAGACTACCGGAAGTGGGGTTTATCAGATTCTCCAACTCATTGTGCATCTAATAGGCGAATAAAATCACTTCCAAAAATGACAAATCTTAATCGACTTTTTTTTACGATACCCAAATGTCGTGAACTGGGAACCCAAAGTTGAAGCTTCAAACGGCAATTTAAGGCATTTCCCTTGTAGCTAGACTACCGGAAGTGGGGTTTATCAGATTCTCCAACTCATTGTGCATCTAATAGGCGAATAAAATCACTACCAAAAATGACAAATCTTAATCGACTTTTTTTTACGTTACCCAAATAGCGTGAACTGGGAACCCAAAGTTGAAGCTTTAAACGGCAATTTAAGGCATTTCTCTTGCAGCTAGACTACCGGAAGTGGGGTTTATCAGATTCTCCAACTCATTGTGCATCTAATAGGCGAATAAAATCACTACCAAAAATGACAAATCTTAATCGACTTTTTTTTACGATACCCAAATAGCGTGAACTGGGAACCCAAAGTTGAAGCTTCAAACGGCAATTTAAGGCATTTCTCTTGCAGCTAGACAACCGGAAGTGGGGTTTATCAGATTCTCCAACTCATTGTGCATCTAATAGGCGAATAAAATCACTACCAAAAATGACAAATCTTAATCGACTTTTTTTTAAGTTACCCAAATGTCGTGAACTGGGAACCCAAAGTTGAAGCTTCAAACGGCAATTTAAGGCATTTCCCTTGTAGCTAGACTACCGGAAGTGGGGTTTATCAGATTCTCCAACTCATTGTGCATCTAATAGGCGAATAAAATCACTACCAAAAATGACAAATCTTAATCGACTTTTTTTTACGGTACCCAAATAGCGTGAACTGGGAACCCAAAGTTGAAGCTTCAAACGGCAATTTAAGGCATTTCTCTTGCAGCTAGACTACCGGAAGTGGGGTTTATCAGATTCTCCAACTCATTGTGCATCTAATAGGCGAATAAAATCACTACCAAAAATGACAAATCTTAATCGACTTTTTTTTACGGTACCCAAATAGCGTGAACTGGGAACCCAAAGTTGAAGCTTCAAACGGCAATTTAAGGCATTTCTCTTGCAGCTAGACTACCGGAAGTGGGGTTTATCAGATTCTCCAACTCATTGTGCATCTAATAGGCGAATAAAATCACTACCAAAAATGACAAATCTTAATCGAGTTTTTTTTACGGTACCCAAATGTCGTGAACTGGGAACCCAAAGTTGAAGCTTCAAACGGCAATTTAAGGCATTTCCCTTGTAGCTAGACTACCGGAAGTGGGGTTTATCAGATTCTCCAACTCATTGTGCATCTAATAGGCGAATAAAATCACTACCAAAAATGACAAATCTTAATCGACTTTTTTTTACGGTACCCAAATAGCGTGAACTGGGAACCCAAAGTTGAAGCTTCAAACGGCAATTTAAGGCATTTCCCTTGTAGCTAGACTACCGGAAGTGGGGTTTATCAGATTCTCCAACTCATTGTGCATCTAATAGGCGAATAAAATCACTACCAAAAATGACAAATCTTAATCGACTTTTTTTTACGGTACCCAAATAGCGTGAACTGGGAACCCAAAGTTGAAGCTTCAAACGGCAATTTAAGGCATTTCTCTTGCAGCTAGACTACCGGAAGTGGGGTTTATCAGATTCTCCAACTCATTGTGCATCTAATAGGCGAATAAAATCACTACCAAAAATGACAAATCTTAATCGACTTTTTTTTACGATACCCAAATAGCGTGAACTGGGAACCCAAAGTTGAAGCTTCAAACGGCAATTTAAGGCATTTCTCTTGCAGCTAGACAACCGGAAGTGGGGTTTATCAGATTCTCCAACTCATTGTGCATCTAATAGGCGAATAAAATCACTACCAAAAATGACAAATCTTAATCGACTTTTTTTTACGGTACCCAAATGTCGTGAACTGGGAACCCAAAGTTGAAGCTTCAAACGGCAATTTAAGGCATTTCCCTTGTAGCTAGACTACCGGAAGTGGGGTTTATCAGATTCTCCAACTCATTGTGCATCTAATAGGCGAATAAAATCACTACCAAAAATGACAAATCTTAATAGACTTTCTTTTACGATACCCAAATGTCGTGAACTGGGAACCCAAAGTTGAAGCTTCAAACGGCAATTTAAGGCATTTCCCTTGTAGCTAGACTACCGGAAGTGGGGTTTATCAGATTCTCCAACTCATTGTGCATCTAATAGGCGAATAAAATCACTACCAAAAATGACAAATCTTAATCGACTTTTTTTTACGGTACCCAAATGTCGTGAACTGGGAACCCAAAGTTGAAGCTTCAAACGGCAATTTAAGGCATTTCCCTTGTAGCTAGACTACCGGAAGTGGGGTTTATCAGATTCTCCAACTCATTGTGCATCTAATAGGCGAATAAAATCACTACCAAAAATGACAAATCTTAATCGACTTTTTTTTACGATACCCAAATGTCGTGAACTGGGAACCCAAAGTTGAAGCTTCAAACGGCAATTTAAGGCATTTCACTTGTAGCTAGACTACCGGAAGTGGGGTTTATCAGATTCTCCAACTCATTGTGCATCTAATAGGCGAATAAAATCACTACCAAAAATGACAAATCTTAATCGACTTTTTTTTACGGTACCCAAATAGCGTGAACTGGGAACCCAAAGTTGAAGCTTCAAACGGCAATTTAAGGCATTTCTCTTGCAGCTAGACTACCGGAAGTGGGGTTTATCAGATTCTCCAACTCATTGTGCATCTAATAGGCGAATAAAATCACTACCAAAAATGACAAATCTTAATCGACTTTTTTTTACGATACCCAAATAGCGTGAACTGGGAACCCAAAGTTGAAGCTTCAAACGGCAATTTAAGGCATTTCTCTTGCAGCTAGACTACCGGAAGTGGGGTTTATCAGATTCTCCAACTCATTGTGCATCTAATAGGCGAATAAAATCACTACCAAAAATGACAAATCTTAATCGACTTTTTTTTACGGTACCCAAATGTCGTGAACTGGGAACCCAAAATTGAAGCTTCAAACGGCAATTTAAGGCATTTCCCTTGTAGCTAGACTACCGGAAGTGGGGTTTATCAGATTCTCCAACTCATTGTGCATCTAATAGGCGAATAAAATCACTACCAAAAATGACAAATCTTAATCGACTTTTTTTTACGGTACCCAAATAGCGTGAACTGGGAACCCAAAGTTGAAGCTTCAAACGGCAATTTAAGGCATTTCCCTTGTAGCTAGACTACCGGAAGTGGGGTTTATCAGATTCTCCAACTCATTGTGCATCTAATAGGCGAATAAAATCACTACCAAAAATGACAAATCTTAATCGACTTTTTTTTACGGTACCCAAATGTCGTGAACTGGGAACCCAAAGTTGAAGCTTCAAACGGCAATTTAAGGCATTTCCCTTGTAGCTAGACTACCGGAAGTGGGGTTTATCAGATTCTCCAACTCATTGTGCATCTAATAGGCGAATAAAATCACTACCAAAAATGACAAATCTTAATCGACTTTTTTTTACGGTACCCAAATGTCGTGAACTGGGAACCCAAAGTTGAAGCTTCAAACGGCAATTTAAGGCATTTCTCTTGCAGCTAGACTACCGGAAGTGGGGTTTATCAGATTCTCCAACTCATTGTGCATCTAATAGGCGAATAAAATCACTACCAAAAATGACAAATCTTAATCGACTTTTTTTTACGATACCCAAATAGCGTGAACTGGGAACCCAAAGTTGAAGCTTCAAACGGCAATTTAAGGCATTTCTCTTGCAGCTAGACTACCGGAAGTGGGGTTTATCAGATTCTCCAACTCATTGTGCATCTAATAGGCGAATAAAATCACTACCAAAAATGACAAATCTTAATCGAGTTTTTTTTACGGTACCCAAATGTCGTGAACTGGGAACCCAAAGTTGAAGCTTCAAACGGCAATTTAAGGCATTTCCCTTGTAGCTAGACTACCGGAAGTGGGGTTTATCAGATTCTCCAACTCATTGTGCATCTAATAGGCGAATAAAATCACTACCAAAAATGACAAATCTTAATCGACTTTTTTTTACGGTACCCAAATAGCGTGAACTGGGAACCCAAAGTTGAAGCTTCAAACGGCAATTTAAGGCATTTCTCTTGCAGCTAGACTACCGGAAGTGGGGTTTATCAGATTCTCCAACTCATTGTGCATCTAATAGGCGAATAAAATCACTACCAAAAATGACAAATCTTAATCGACTTTTTTTTACGGTACCCAAATGTCGTGAACTGGGAACCCAAAGTTGAAGCTTCAAACGGCAATTTAAGGCATTTCCCTTGTAGCTAGACTACCGGAAGTGGGGTTTATCAGATTCTCCAACTCATTGTGCATCTAATAGGCGAATAAAATCACTACCAAAAATGACAAATCTTAATCGACTTTTTTTTACGGTACCCAAATAGCGTGAACTGGGAACCCAAAGTTGAAGCTTCAAACGGCAATTTAAGGCATTTCCCTTGTAGCTAGACTACCGGAAGTGGGGTTTATCAGATTCTCCAACTCATTGTGCATCTAATAGGCGAATAAAATCACTACCAAAAATGACAAATCTTAATCGACTTTTTTTTACGGTACCCAAATGTCGTGAACTGGGAACCCAAAGTTGAAGCTTCAAACGGCAATTTAAGGCATTTCCCTTGTAGCTAGACTACCGGAAGTGGGGTTTATCAGATTCTCCAACTCATTGTGCATCTAATAGGCGAATAAAATCACTACCAAAAATGACAAATCTTAATCGACTTTTTTTTACGGTACCCAAATAGCGTGAACTGGGAACCCAAAGTTGAAGCTTCAAACGGCAATTTAAGGCATTTCTCTTGCAGCTAGACTACCGGAAGTGGGGTTTATCAGATTCTCCAACTCATTGTGCATCTAATAGGCGAATAAAATCACTACCAAAAATGACAAATCTTAATCGACTTTTTTTTACGGTACCCAAATAGCGTGAACTGGGAACCCAAAGTTGAAGCTTCAAACGGCAATTTAAGGCATTTCTCTTGCAGCTAGACTACCGGAAGTGGGGTTTATCAGATTCTCCAACTCATTGTGCATCTAATAGGCGAATAAAATCACTACCAAAAATGACAAATCTTAATCGACTTTTTTTTACGATACCCAAATAGCGTGAACTGGGAACCCAAAGTTGAAGCTTCAAACGGCAATTTAAGGCATTTCTCTTGCAGCTAGACTACCGGAAGTGGGGTGTATCAGATTCTCCAACTCATTGTGCATCTACTAGGCGAATAAAATCACTACCAAAAATGACAAATCTTAATCGACTTTTTTTTACGATACCCAAATAGCGTGAACTGGGAACCCAAAGTTGAAGCTTCAAACGGCAATTTAAGGCATTTCTCTTGCAGCTAGACTACCGGAAGTGGGGTTTATCAGATTCTCCAACTCATTGTGCATCTAATAGGCGAATAAAATCACTACCAAAAATGACAAATCTTAATCGACTTTTTTTTACAATACCCAAATAGCGTGAACTGGGAACCCAAAGTTGAAGCTTCAAACGGCAATTTAAGGCATTTCTCTTGCAGCTAGACTACCGGAAGTGGGGTTTATCAGATTCTCCAACTCATTGTGCATCTAATAGGCGAATAAAATCACTACCAAAAATGACAAATCTTAATCGACTTTTTTTTACGGTACCCAAATAGCGTGAACTGGGAACCCAAAGTTGAAGCTTCAAACGGCAATTTAAGGCATTTCTCTTGCAGCAAGACTACCGGAAGTGGGGTTTATCAGATTCTCCAACTCATTGTGCATCTAATAGGCGAATAAAATCACTACCAAAAATGACAAATCTTAATCGACTTTTTTTTATGGTACCCAAATGTCGTGAACTGGGAACCCAAAGTTGAAGCTTCAAACGGCAATTTAAGGCATTTCCCTTGTAGCTAGACTACCGGAAGTGGGGTTTATCAGATTCTCCAACTCATTGTGCATCTAATAGGCGAATAAAATCACTACCAAAAATGACAAATCTTAATCGACTTTTTTTTACGGTACCCAAATAGCGTGAACTGGGAACCCAAAGTTGAAGCTTCAAACGGCAATTTAAGGCATTTCTCTTGCAGCTAGACTACCGGAAGTGGGGTTTATCAGATTCTCCAACTCATTGTGCATCTAATAGGCGAATAAAATCACTACCAAAAATGACAAATCTTAATCGACTTTTTTTTACGGTACCCAAATAGCGTGAACTGGGAACCCAAAGTTGAAGCTTCAAACGGCAATTTAAGGCATTTCTCTTGCAGCTAGACTACCGGAAGTGGGGTTTATCAGATTCTCCAACTCATTGTGCATCTAATAGGCGAATAAAATCACTACCAAAAATGACAAATCTTAATCGACTTTTTTTTACGATACCCAAATAGCGTGAACTGGGAACCCAAAGTTGAAGCTTCAAACGGCAATTTAAGGCATTTCTCTTGCAGCTAGACTACCGGAAGTGGGGTGTATCAGATTCTCCAACTCATTGTGCATCTAATAGGCGAATAAAATCACTACCAAAAATGACAAATCTTAATCGACTTTTTTTTACGATACCCAAATAGCGTGAACTGGGAACCCAAAGTTGAAGCTTCAAACGGCAATTTAAGGCATTTCTCTTGCAGCTAGACTACCGGAAGTGGGGTTTATCAGATTCTCCAACTCATTGTGCATCTAATAGGCGAATAAAATCACTACCAAAAATGACAAATCTTAATCGACTTTTTTTTACGATACCCAAATAGCGTGAACTGGGAACCCAAAGTTGAAGCTTCAAACGGCAATTTAAGGCATTTCTCTTGCAGCTAGACTACCGGAAGTGGGGTTTATCAGATTCTCCAACTCATTGTGCATCTAATAGGCGAATAAAATCACTACCAAAAATGACAAATCTTAATCGACTTTTTTTTACGGTACCCAAATGTCGTGAACTGGGAACCCAAAGTTGAAGCTTCAAACGGCAATTTAAGGCATTTCCCTTGTAGCTAGACTACCGGAAGTGGGGTTTATCAGATTCTCCAACTCATTGTGCATCTAATAGGCGAATAAAATCACTACCAAAAATGACAAATCTTAATCGACTTTTTTTTACGGTACCCAAATAGCGTGAACTGGGAACCCAAAGTTGAAGCTTCAAACGGCAATTTAAGGCATTTCACTTGCAGCTAGACTACCGGAAGTGGGGTTTATCAGATTCTCCAACTCATTGTGCATCTAATAGGCGAATAAAATCACTACCAAAAATGACAAATCTTAATCGACTTTTTTTTACGATACCCAAATGTCGTGAACTGGGAACCCAAAGTTGAAGCTTCAAACGGCAATTTAAGGCATTTCCCTTGTAGCTAGACTACCGGAAGTGGGGTTTATCAGATTCTCCAACTCATTGTGCATCTAATAGGCGAATAAAATCACTACCAAAAATGACAAATCTTAATCGACTTTTTTTTACGGTACCCAAATGTCGTGAACTGGGAACCCAAAGTTGAAGCTTCAAACGGCAATTTAAGGCATTTCCCTTGTAGCTAGACTACCGGAAGTGGGGTTTATCAGATTCTCCAACTCATTGTGCATCTAATAGGCGAATAAAATCACTACCAAAAATGACAAATTTTAATCGCCTTTTTTTTACGGTACCCAAATAGCGTGAACTGGGAACCCAAAGTTGAAGCTTCAAACGGCAATTTAAGGCATTTCTCTTGCAGCTAGACTACCGGAAGTGGGGTTTATCAGATTCTCCAACTCATTGTGCATCTAATAGGCGAATAAAATCACTACCAAAAATGACAAATCTTAATCGACTTTTTTTTACGATACCCAAATGTCGTGAACTGGGAACCCAAAGTTGAAGCTTCAAACGGCAATTTAAGGCATTTCCCTTGTAGCTAGACTACCGGAAGTGGGGTTATCAGATTCTCCAACTCATTGTGCATCTAATAGGCGAATAAAATCACTACCAAAAATGACAAATCTTAATCGACTTTTTTTTACGTTACCCAAATGTCATGAACTGGGAACCCAAAGTTGAAGCTTCAAACGGCAATTTAAGGCATTTCCCTTGTAGCTAGACTACCGGAAGTGGGGTTTATCAGATTCTCCAACTCATTGTGCATCTAATAGGCGAATAAAATCACTACCAAAAATGACAAATCTTAATCGACTTTTTTTTACGGTACCCAAATAGCGTGAACTGGGAACCCAAAGTTGAAGCTTCAAACGGCAATTTAAGGCATTTCCCTTGTAGCTAGACTACCGGAAGTGGGGTTTATCAGATTCTCCAACTCATTGTGCATCTAATAGGCGAATAAAATCACTACCAAAAATGACAAATCTGAATCGACTTTTTTTTACGGTACCCAAATAGCGTGAACTGGGAACCCAAAGTTGAAGCTTCAAACGGCAATTTAAGGCATTTCTCTTGCAGCTAGACTACCGGAAGTGGGGTTTATCAGATTCTCCAACTCATTGTGCATCTAATAGGCGAATAAAATCACTACCAAAAATGACAAATCTTAATCGACTTTTTTTTACGGTACCCAAATGTCGTGAACTGGGAACCCAAAGTTGAAGCTTCAAACGGCAATTTAAGGCATTTCCCTTGTAGCTAGACTACCGGAAGTGGGGTTTATCAGATTCTCCAACTCATTGTGCATCTAATAGGCGAATAAAATCACTACCAAAAATGACAAATCTTAATCGACTTTTTTTTACGGTACCCAAATAGCGTGAACTGGGACCCCAAAGTTGAAGCTTCAAACGGCAATTTAAGGCATTTCTCTTGCAGCTAGACTACCGGAAGTGGGGTTTATCAGATTCTCCAACTCATTGTGCATCTAATAGGCGAATAAAATCCCTACCAAAAATGACAAATCTTAATCGACTTTTTTTTACGGTACCCAAATATCGTGAACTGGGAACCCAAAGTTGAAGCTTCAAACGGCAATTTAAGGCATTTCCCTTGTAGCTAGACTACCGGAAGTGGGGTTTATCAGATTCTCCAACTCATTGTGCATCTAATAGGCGAATAAAATCACTACCAAAAATGACAAATCTTAATCGACTTTTTTTTACGGTACCCAAATAGCGTGAACTGGGAACCCAAATTTGAAGCTTCAAACGGCAATTTAAGGCATTTCTCTTGCAGCTAGACTACCGGAAGTGGGGTTTATCAGATTCTCCAACTCATTGTGCATCTAATAGGCGAATAAAATCACTACCAAAAATGACAAATCTTAATCGACTTTTTTTACGGTACCCAAATAGCGTGAACTGGGAACCCAAAGTTGAAGCTTCAAACGGCAATTTAAGGCATTTCTCTTGCAGCTAGACTACCGGAAGTGGGGTTTATCAGATTCTCCAACTCATTGTGCATCTAATAGGCGAATAAAATCACTACCAAAAATGACAAATCTTAATCGACTTTTTTTTACGATACCCAAATGTCGTGAACTGGGAACCCAAAGTTGAAGCTTCAAACGGCAATTTAAGGCATTTCCCTTGTAGCTAGACTACCGGAAGTGGAGTTTATCAGATTCTCCAACTCATTGTGCATCTAATAGGCGAATAAAATCACTACCAAAAATGACAAATCTTAATCGACTTTTTTTTACGGTACCCAAATGTCGTGAACTGGGAACCCAAAGTTGAAGCTTCAAACGGCAATTTAAGGCATTTCCCTTGTAGCTAGACTACCGGAAGTGGGGTTTATCAGATTCTCCAACTCATTGTGCATCTAATAGGCGAATAAAATCACTACCAAAAATGACAAATCTTAATCGACTTTTTTTTACGGTACCCAAATAGCGTGAACTGGGAACCCAAAGTTGAAGCTTCAAACGGCAATTTAAGGCATTTCTCTTGCAGCTAGACTACCGGAAGTGGGGTTTATCAGATTCTCCAACTCATTGTGCATCTAATAGGCGAATAAAATCACTACCAAAAATGACAAATCTTAATCGACTTTTTTTTACGATACCCAAATGTCGTGAACTGGGAACCCAAAGTTGAAGCTTCAAACGGCAATTTAAGGCATTTCCCTTGTAGCTAGACTACCGGAAGTGGGGTTTATCAGATTCTCCAACTCATTGTGCATCTAATAGGCGAATAAAATCACTACCAAAAATGACAAATCTTAATCGACTTTTTTTTACGGTACCCAAATAGCGTGAACTGGGAACCCAAAGTTGAAGCTTCAAACGGCAATTTAAGGCATTTCTCTTGCAGCTAGACTACCGGAAGTGGGGTTTATCAGATTCTCCAACTCATTGTGCATCTAATAGGCGAATAAAATCACTACCAAAAATGACAAATCTTAATCGACTTTTTTTTACGATACCCAAATAGCGTGAACTGGGAACCCAAAGTTGAAGCTTCAAACGGCAATTTAAGGCATTTCTCTTGCAGCTAGACTACCGGAAGTGGGGTTTATCAGATTCTCCAACTCATTGTGCATCTAATAGGCGAATAAAATCACTACCAAAAATGACAAATCTTAATCGACTTTTTTTTACGGTACCCAAATGTCGTGAACTGGGAACCCAAAGTTGAAGCTTCAAACGGCAATTTAAGGCATTTCCCTTGCAGCTAGACTACCGGAAGTGGGGTTTATCAGATTCTCCAACTCATTGTGCATCTAATAGGCGAATAAAATCACTACCAAAAATGACAAATCTTAATCGACTTTTTTTTACGGTACCCAAATAGCGTGAACTGGGAACCCAAAGTTGAAGCTTCAAACGGCAATTTAAGGCATTTCTCTTGCAGCTAGACTACCGGAAGTGGGGTTTATCAGATTCTCCAACTCATTGTGCATCTAATAGGCGAATAAAATCACTACCAAAAATGACAAATCTTAATCGACTTTTTTTTACGATACCCAAATAGCGTGAACTGGGAACCCAAAGTTGAAGCTTCAAACGGCAATTTAAGGCATTTCTCTTGCAGCTAGACTACCGGAAGTGGGGTTTATCAGATTCTCCAACTCATTGTGCATCTAATAGGCGAATAAAATCACTACCAAAAATGACAAATCTTAATCGACTTTTTTTTACGGTACCCAAATGTCGTGAACTGGGAACCCAAAGTTGAAGCTTCAAACGGCAATTTAAGGCATTTCCCTTGCAGCTAGACTACCGGAAGTGGGGTTTATCAGATTCTCCAACTCATTGTGCATCTAATAGGCGAATAAAATCACTACCAAAAATGACAAATCTTAATCGACTTTTTTTTACGGTACCCAAATAGCGTGAACTGGGAACCCAAAGTTGAAGCTTCAAACGGCAATTTAAGGCATTTCTCTTGCAGCTAGACTACCGGAAGTGGGGTTTATCAGATTCTCCAACTCATTGTGCATCTAATAGGCGAATAAAATCACTACCAAAAATGACAAATCTTAATCGACTTTTTTTTACGGTACCCAAATGTCGTGAACTGGGAACCCAAAGTTGAAGCTTCAAACGGCAATTTAAGGCATTTCCCTTGCAGCTAGACTACCGGAAGTGGGGTTTATCAGATTCTCCAACTCATTGTGCATCTAATAGGCGAATAAAATCACTACCAAAAATGACAAATCTTAATCGACTTTTTTTTACGATACCCAAATAGCGTGAACTGGGAACCCAAAGTTGAAGCTTCAAACGGCAATTTAAGGCATTTCTCTTGCAGCTAGACTACCGGAAGTGGGGTTTATCAGATTCTCCAACTCATTGTGCATCTAATAGGCGAATAAAATCACTACCAAAAATGACAAATCTTAATCGACTTTTTTTTACGATACCCAAATAGCGTGAACTGGGAACCCAAAGTTGAAGCTTCAAACGGCAATTTAAGGCATTTCTCTTGCAGCTAGACTACCGGAAGTGTGGTTTATCAGATTCTCCAACTCATTGTGCATCTAATAGGCGAATAAAATCACTACCAAAAATGACAAATCTTAATCGACTTTTTTTTACGATACCCAAATAGCGTGAACTGGGAACCCAAAGTTGAAGCTTCAAACGGCAATTTAAGGCATTTCTCTTGCAGCTAGACTACCGGAAGTGGGGTTTATCAGATTCTCCAACTCATTGTGCATCTAATAGGCGAATAAAATCACTACCAAAAATGACAAATCTTAATCGACTTTTTTTTACGGTACCCAAATGTCGTGAACTGGGAACCCAAAGTTGAAGCTTCAAACGGCAATTTAAGGCATTTCCCTTGTAGCTAGACTACCGGAAGTGGGGTTTATCAGATTCTCCAACTCATTGTGCATCTAATAGGCGAATAAAATCACTACCAAAAATGACAAATCTTAATCGACTTTTTTTTACGTTACCCAAATAGCGTGAACTGGGAACCCAAAGTTGAAGCTTCAAACGGCAATTTAAGGCATTTCTCTTGCAGCTAGACTACCGGAAGTGGGGTTTATCAGATTCTCCAACTCATTGTGCATCTAATAGGCGAATAAAATCACTACCAAAAATGACAAATCTTAATCGACTTTTTTTTACGGTACCCAAATGTCGTGAACTGGGAACCCAAAGTTGAAGCTTCAAACGGCAATTTAAGGCATTTCCCTTGTAGCTAGACTACCGGAAGTGGGGTTTATCAGATTCTCCAACTCATTGTGCATCTAATAGGCGAATAAAATCACTACCAAAAATGACAAATCTTAATCGACTTTTTTTTACGGTACCCAAATAGCGTGAACTGGGAACCCAAAGTTGAAGCTTCAAACGGCAATTTAAGGCATTTCTCTTGCAGCTAGACTACCGGAAGTGGGGTTTATCAGATTCTCCAACTCATTGTGCATCTAATAGGCGAATAAAATCACTACCAAAAATGACAAATCTTAATCGACTTTTTTTTACGATACCCAAATAGCGTGAACTGGGAACCCAAAGTTGAAGCTTCAAACGGCAATTTAAGGCATTTCCCTTGTAGCTAGACTACCGGAAGTGGGGTTTATCAGATTCTCCAACTCATTGTGCATCTAATAGGCGAATAAAATCACTACCAAAAATGACAAATCTTAATCGACTTTTTTTTACGGTACCCAAATAGCGTGAACTGGGAACCCAAAGTTGAAGCTTCAAACGGCAATTTAAGGCATTTCTCTTGCAGCTAGACTACCGGAAGTGGGGTTTATCAGATTCTCCAACTCATTGTGCATCTAATAGGCGAATAAAATCACTACCAAAAATGACAAATCTTAATCGACTTTTTTTTACGGTACCCAAATAGCGTGAACTGGGAACCCAAAGTTGAAGCTTCAAACGGCAATTTAAGGCATTTCTCTTGCAGCTAGACTACCGGAAGTGGGGTTTATCAGATTCTCCAACTCATTGTGCATCTAATAGGCGAATAAAATCACTACCAAAAATGACAAATCTTAATCGACTTTTTTTTACGATACCCAAATAGCGTGAACTGGGAACCCAAAGTTGAAGCTTCAAACGGCAATTTAAGGCATTTCTCTTGCAGCTAGACTACCGGAAGTGGGGTGTATCAGATTCTCCAACTCATTGTGCATCTAATAGGCGAATAAAATCACTACCAAAAATGACAAATCTTAATCGACTTTTTTTTACGGTACCCAAATGTCGTGAACTGGGAACCCAAAGTTGAAGCTTCAAACGGCAATTTAAGGCATTTCCCTTGTAGCTAGACTACCGGAAGTGGGGTTTATCAGATTCTCCAACTCATTGTGCATCTAATAGGCGAATAAAATCACTACTAAAAATGACAAATCTTAATCGACTTTTTTTTACGGTACCCAAATAGCGTGAACTGGGAACCCAAAGTTGAAGCTTCAAACGGCAATTTAAGGCATTTCTCTTGCAGCTAGACTACCGGAAGTGGGGTTTATCAGATTCTCCAACTCATTGTGCATCTAATAGGCGAATAAAATCACTACCAAAAATGACAAATCTTAATCGACTTTTTTTTACGGTACCCAAATAGCGTGAACTGGGAACCCAAAGTTGAAGCTTCAAACGGCAATTTAAGGCATTTCTCTTGCAGCTAGACTACCGGAAGTGGGGTTTATCAGATTCTCCAACTCATTGTGCATCTAATAGGCGAATAAAATCACTACCAAAAATGACAAATCTTAATCGACTTTTTTTTACGATACCCAAATAGCGTGAACTGGGAACCCAAAGTTGAAGCTTCAAACGGCAATTTAAGGCATTTCCCTTGTAGCTAGACTACCGGAAGTGGGGTTTATCAGATTCTCCAACTCATTGTGCATCTAATAGGCGAATAAAATCACTACCAAAAATGACAAATCTTAATCGACTTTTTTTTACGTTACCCAAATAGCGTGAACTGGGAACCCAAAGTTGAAGCTTCAAACGGCAATTTAAGGCATTTCTCTTGCAGCTAGACTACCGGAAGTGGGGTTTATCAGATTCTCCAACTCATTGTGCATCTAATAGGCGAATAAAATCACTACCAAAAATGACAAATCTTAATCGACTTTTTTTTACGGTACCCAAATGTCGTGAACTGGGAACCCAAAGTTGAAGCTTCAAACGGCAATTTAAGGCATTTCCCTTGTAGCTAGACTACCGGAAGTGGGGTTTATCAGATTCTCCAACTCATTGTGCATCTAATAGGCGAATAAAATCACTACCAAAAATGACAAATCTTAATCGACTTTTTTTTACGGTACCCAAATAGCGTGAACTGGGAACCCAAAGTTGAAGCTTCAAACGGCAATTTAAGGCATTTCTCTTGCAGCTAGACTACCGGAAGTGGGGTTTATCAGATTCTCCAACTCATTGTGCATCTAATAGGCGAATAAAATCACTACCAAAAATGACAAATCTTAATCGACTTTTTTTTACGATACCCAAATAGCGTGAACTGGGAACCCAAAGTTGAAGCTTCAAACGGCAATTTAAGGCATTTCCCTTGTAGCTAGACTACCGGAAGTGGGGTTTATCAGATTCTCCAACTCATTGTGCATCTAATAGGCGAATAAAATCACTACCAAAAATGACAAATCTTAATCGACTTTTTTTTACGGTACCCAAATAGCGTGAACTGGGAACCCAAAGTTGAAGCTTCAAACGGCAATTTAAGGCATTTCTCTTGCAGCTAGACTACCGGAAGTGGGGTTTATCAGATTCTCCAACTCATTGTGCATCTAATAGGCGAATAAAATCACTACCAAAAATGACAAATCTTAATCGACTTTTTTTTACGGTACCCAAATAGCGTGAACTGGGAACCCAAAGTTGAAGCTTCAAACGGCAATTTAAGGCATTTCTCTTGCAGCTAGACTACCGGAAGTGGGGTTTATCAGATTCTCCAACTCATTGTGCATCTAATAGGCGAATAAAATCACTACCAAAAATGACAAATCTTAATCGACTTTTTTTTACGATACCCAAATAGCGTGAACTGGGAACCCAAAGTTGAAGCTTCAAACGGCAATTTAAGGCATTTCTCTTGCAGCTAGACTACCGGAAGTGGGGTGTATCAGATTCTCCAACTCATTGTGCATCTAATAGGCGAATAAAATCACTACCAAAAATGACAAATCTTAATCGACTTTTTTTTACGGTACCCAAATGTCGTGAACTGGGAACCCAAAGTTGAAGCTTCAAACGGCAATTTAAGGCATTTCCCTTGTAGCTAGACTACCGGAAGTGGGGTTTATCAGATTCTCCAACTCATTGTGCATCTAATAGGCGAATAAAATCACTACCAAAAATGACAAATCTTAATCGACTTTTTTTTACGGTACCCAAATAGCGTGAACTGGGAACCCAAAGTTGAAGCTTCAAACGGCAATTTAAGGCATTTCTCTTGCAGCTAGACTACCGGAAGTGGGGTTTATCAGATTCTCCAACTCATTGTGCATCTAATAGGCGAATAAAATCACTACCAAAAATGACAAATCTTAATCGACTTTTTTTTACGGTACCCAAATAGCGTGAACTGGGAACCCAAAGTTGAAGCTTCAAACGGCAATTTAAGGCATTTCTCTTGCAGCTAGACTACCGGAAGTGGGGTTTATCAGATTCTCCAACTCATTGTGCATCTAATAGGCGAATAAAATCACTACCAAAAATGACAAATCTTAATCGACTTTTTTTTACGATACCCAAATAGCGTGAACTGGGAACCCAAAGTTGAAGCTTCAAACGGCAATTTAAGGCATTTCCCTTGTAGCTAGACTACCGGAAGTGGGGTTTATCAGATTCTCCAACTCATTGTGCATCTAATAGGCGAATAAAATCACTACCAAAAATGACAAATCTTAATCGACTTTTTTTTACGGTACCCAAATAGCGTGAACTGGGAACCCAAAGTTGAAGCTTCAAACGGCAATTTAAGGCATTTCTCTTGCAGCTAGACTACCGGAAGTGGGGTTTATCAGATTCTCCAACTCATTGTGCATCTAATAGGCGAATAAAATCACTACCAAAAATGACAAATCTTAATCGACTTTTTTTTACGGTACCCAAATAGCGTGAACTGGGAACCCAAAGTTGAAGCTTCAAACGGCAATTTAAGGCATTTCTCTTGCAGCTAGACTACCGGAAGTGAGGTTTATCAGATTCTCCAACTCATTGTGCATCTAATAGGCGAATAAAATCACTACCAAAAATGACAAATCTTAATCGACTTTTTTTTACGATACCCAAATAGCGTGAACTGGGAACCCAAAGTTGAAGCTTCAAACGGCAATTTAAGGCATTTCTCTTGCAGCTAGACTACCGGAAGTGGGGTGTATCAGATTCTCCAACTCATTGTGCATCTAATAGGCGAATAAAATCACTACCAAAAATGACAAATCTTAATCGACTTTTTTTTACGGTACCCAAATGTCGTGAACTGGGAACCCAAAGTTGAAGCTTCAAACGGCAATTTAAGGCATTTCCCTTGTAGCTAGACTACCGGAAGTGGGGTTTATCAGATTCTCCAACTCATTGTGCATCTAATAGGCGAATAAAATCACTACTAAAAATGACAAATCTTAATCGACTTTTTTTTACGGTACCCAAATAGCGTGAACTGGGAACCCAAAGTTGAAGCTTCAAACGGCAATTTAAGGCATTTCTCTTGCAGCTAGACTACCGGAAGTGGGGTTTATCAGATTCTCCAACTCATTGTGCATCTAATAGGCGAATAAAATCACTACCAAAAATGACAAATCTTAATCGACTTTTTTTTACGGTACCCAAATAGCGTGAACTGGGAACCCAAAGTTGAAGCTTCAAACGGCAATTTAAGGCATTTCTCTTGCAGCTAGACTACCGGAAGTGGGGTTTATCAGATTCTCCAACTCATTGTGCATCTAATAGGCGAATAAAATCACTACCAAAAATGACAAATCTTAATCGACTTTTTTTTACGATACCCAAATAGCGTGAACTGGGAACCCAAAGTTGAAGCTTCAAACGGCAATTTAAGGCATTTCTCTTGCAGCTAGACTACCGGAAGTGGGGTTTATCAGATTCTCCAACTCATTGTGCATCTAATAAGCGAATAAAATCACTACCAAAAATGACAAATCTTAATCGACTTTTTTTTACGGTACCCAAATAGCGTGAACTGGGAACCCAAAGTTGAAGCTTCAAACGGCAATTTAAGGCATTTCTCTTGCAGCTAGACTACCGGAAGTGGGGTTTATCAGATTCTCCAACTCATTGTGCATCTAATAGGCGAATAAAATCACTACCAAAAATGACAAATCTTAATCGACTTTTTTTTACGGTACCCAAATAGCGTGAACTGGGAACCCAAAGTTGAAGCTTCAAACGGCAATTTAAGGCATTTCTCTTGCAGCTAGACTACCGGAAGTGGGGTTTATCAGATTCTCCAACTCATTGTGCATCTAATAGGCGAATAAAATCACTACCAAAAATGACAAATCTTAATCGACTTTTTTTTACGATACCCAAATAGCGTGAACTGGGAACCCAAAGTTGAAGCTTCAAACGGCAATTTAAGGCATTTCTCTTGCAGCTAGACTACCGGAAGTGGGGTTTATCAGATTCTCCAACTCATTGTGCATCTAATAGGCGAATAAAATCACTACCAAAAATGACAAATCTTAATCGACTTTTTTTTACGATACCCAAATAGCGTGAACTGGGAACCCAAAGTTGAAGCTTCAAACGGCAATTTAAGGCATTTCTCTTGCAGCTAGACTACCGGAAGTGGGGTTTATCAGATTCTCCAACTCATTGTGCATCTAATAGGGGAATAAAATCACTACCAAAAATGACAAATCTTAATCGACTTTTTTTTACGGTACCCAAATAGCGTGAACTGGGAACCCAAAGTTGAAGCTTCAAACGGCAATTTAAGGCATTTCTCTTGCAGCTAGACTACCGGAAGTGGGGTTTATCAGATTCTCCAACTCATTGTGCATCTAATAGGCGAATAAAATCACTACCAAAAATGACAAATCTTAATCGACTTTTTTTTACGATACCCAAATAGCGTGAACTGGGAACCCAAAGTTGAAGCTTCAAACGGCAATTTAAGGCATTTCTCTTGCAGCTAGACTACCGGAAGTGGGGTTTATCAGATTCTCCAACTCATTGTGCATCTAATAGGCGAATAAAATCACTACCAAAAATGACAAATCTTAATCGACTTTTTTTTACGGTACCCAAATGTCGTGAACTGGGAACCCAAAGTTGAAGCTTCAAACGGCAATTTAAGGCATTTCCCTTGTAGCTAGACTACCGGAAGTGGTGTTTATCAGATTCTCCAACTCATTGTGCATCTAATAGGCTAATAAAATCACTACCAAAAATGACAAATCTTAATCGACTTTTTTTTACGTTACCCAAATAGCGTGAACTGGGAACCCAAAGTTGAAGCTTCAAACGGCAATTTAAGGCATTTCTCTTGCAGCTAGACTACCGGAAGTGGGGTTTATCAGATTCTCCAACTCATTGTGCATCTAATAGGCGAATAAAATCACTACCAAAAATGACAAATCTTAATCGACTTTTTTTTACGATACCCAAATAGCGTGAACTGGGAACCCAAAGTTGAAGCTTCAAACGGCAATTTAAGGCATTTCTCTTGCAGCTAGACTACCGGAAGTGGGGTGTATAAGATTCTCCAACTCATTGTGCATCTAATAGGCGAATAAAATCACTACCAAAAATGACAAATCTTAATCGACTTTTTTTTACGATACCCAAATAGCGTGAACTGGGAACCCAAAGTTGAAGCTTCAAACGGCAATTTAAGGCATTTCTCTTGCAGCTAGACTACCGGAAGTGGGGTTTATCAGATTCTCCAACTCATTGTGCATCTAATAGGCGAATAAAATCACTACCAAAAATGACAAATCTTAATCGACTTTTTTTTACGATACCCAAATAGCGTGAACTGGGAACCCAAAGTTGAAGCTTCAAACGGCAATTTAAGGCATTTCTCTTGCAGCTAGACTACCGGAAGTGGGGTTTATCAGATTCTCCAACTCATTGTGCATCTAATAGGCGGATAAAATCACTACCAAAAATGACAAATCTTAATCGACTTTTTTTTACGGTACCCAAATGTCGTGAACTGGGAACCCAAAGTTGAAGCTTCAAACGGCAATTTAAGGCATTTCCCTTGTAGCTAGACTACCGGAAGTGGGGTTTATCAGATTCTCCAACTCATTGTGCATCTAATAGGCGAATAAAATCACTACCAAAAATGACAAATCTTAATCGACTTTTTTTTACGGTACCCAAATAGCGTGAACTGGGAACCCAAAGTTGAAGCTTCAAACGGCAATTTAAGGCATTTCTCTTGCAGCTAGACTACCGGAAGTGGGGTTTATCAGATTCTCCAACTCATTGTGCATCTAATAGGCGAATAAAATCACTACCAAAAATGACAAATCTTAATCGACTTTTTTTTACGGTACCCAAATGTCGTGAACTGGGAACCCAAAGTTGAAGCTTCAAACGGCAATTTAAGGCATTTCCCTTGTAGCTAGACTACCGGAAGTGGGGTTTATCAGATTCTCCAACTCATTGTGCATCTAATAGGCGAATAAAATCACTACCAAAAATGACAAATCTTAATCGACTTTTTTTTACGGTACCCAAATAGCGTGAACTGGGAACCCAAAGTTGAAGCTTCAAACGGCAATTTAAGGCATTTCTCTTGCAGCTAGACTACCGGAAGTGGGGTTTATCAGATTCTCCAACTCATTGTGCATCTAATAGGCGAATAAAATCACTACCAAAAATGACAAATCTTAATCGACTTTTTTTTACGGTACCCAAATAGCGTGAACTGGGAACCCAAAGTTGAAGCTTCAAACGGCAATTTAAGGCATTTCTCTTGCAGCTAGACTACCGGAAGTGGGGTTTATCAGATTCTCCAACTCATTGTGCATCTAATAGGCGAATAAAATCACTACCAAAAATGACAAATCTTAATCGACTTTTTTTTACGGTACCCAAATGTCGTGAACTGGGAACCCAAAGTTGAAGCTTCAAACGGCAATTTAAGGCATTTCCCTTGTAGCTAGACTACCGGAAGTGGGGTTTATCAGATTCTCCAACTCATTGTGCATCTAATAGGCGAATAAAATCACTACCAAAAATGACAAATCTTAATCGACTTTTTTTTACGGTACCCAAATAGCGTGAACTGGGAACCCAAAGTTGAAGCTTCAAACGGCAATTTAAGGCATTTCCCTTGCAGCTAGACTACCGGAAGTGGGGTTTATCAGATTCTCCAACTCATTGTGCATCTAATAGGCGAATAAAATCACTACCAAAAATGACAAATCTTAATCGACTTTTTTTTACGATACCCAAATAGCGTGAACTGGGAACCCAAAGTTGAAGCTTCAAACGGCAATTTAAGGCATTTCTCTTGCAGCTAGACTACCGGAAGTGGGGTGTATCAGATTCTCCAACTCATTGTGCATCTAATAGGCGAATGAAATCACTACCAAAAATGACAAATCTTAATCGACTTTTTTTTACGATACCCAAATAGCGTGAACTGGGAACCCAAAGTTGAAGCTTCAAACGGCAATTTAAGGCATTTCTCTTGTAGCTAGACTACCGGAAGTGGGGTTTATCAGATTCTCCAACTCATTGTGCATCTAATAGGCGAATAAAATCACTACCAAAAATGACAAATCTTAATCGACTTTTTTTTACGGTACCCAAATAGCGTGAACTGGGAACCCAAAGTTGAAGCTTCAAACGGCAATTTAAGGCATTTCTCTTGCAGCTAGACTACCGGAAGTGGGGTTTATCAGATTCTCCAACTCATTGTGCATCTAATAGGCGAATAAAATCACTACCAAAAATGACAAATCTTAATCGACTTTTTTTTACGGTACCCAAATGTCGTGAACTGGGAACCCAAAGTTGAAGCTTCAAACGGCAATTTAAGGCATTTCCCTTGTAGCTAGACTACCGGAAGTGGGGTTTATCAGATTCTCCAACTCATTGTGCATCTAATAGGCGAATAAAATCACTACCAAAAATGACAAATCTTAATCGACTTTTTTTTACGGTACCCAAATAGCGTGAACTGGGAACCCAAAGTTGAAGCTTCAAACGGCAATTTAAGGCATTTCTCTTGCAGCTAGACTACCGGAAGTGGGGTTTATCAGATTCTCCAACTCATTGTGCATCTAATAGGCGAATAAAATCACTACCAAAAATGACAAATCTTAATCGACTTTTTTTTACGGTACCCAAATAGCGTGAACTGGGAACCCAAAGTTGAAGCTTCAAACGGCAATTTAAGGCATTTCTCTTGCAGCTAGACGACCGGAAGTGCGGTTTATCAGATTCTCCAACTCATTGTGCATCTAATAGGCGAATAAAATCACTACCAAAAATGACAAATCTTAATCGACTTTTTTTTACGATACCCAAATGTCGTGAACTGGGAACCCAAAGTTGAAGCTTCAAACGGCAATTTAAGGCATTTCCCTTGTAGCTAGACTACCGGAAGTGTGGTTTATCAGATTCTCCAACTCATTGTGCATCTAATAGGCGAATAAAATCACTACCAAAAATGACAAATCTTAATCGACTTTTTTTTACGGTACCCAAATGTCGTGAACTGGGAACCCAAAGTTGAAGCTTCAAACTGCAATTTAAGGCATTTCCCTTGTAGCTAGACTACCGGAAGTGGGGTTTATCAGATTCTCCAACTCATTGTGCATCTAATAGGCGAATAAAATCACTACCAAAAATGACAAATCTTAATCGACTTTTTTTTACGGTACCCAAATAGCGTGAACTGGGAACCCAAAGTTGAAGCTTCAAACGGCAATTTAAGGCATTTCTCTTGCAGCTAGACTACCGGAAGTGGGGTTTATCAGATTCTCCAACTCATTGTGCATCTAATAGGTGAATAAAATCACTACCAAAAATGACAAATCTTAATCGACTTTTTTTTACGATACCCAAATAGCGTGAACTGGGAACCCAAAGTTGAAGCTTCAAACGGCAATTTAAGGCATTTCTCTTGCAGCTAGACTACCGGAAGTGGGGTTTATCAGATTCTCCAACTCATTGTGCATCTAATAGGCGAATAAAATCACTACCAAAAATGACAAATCTTAATCGACTTTTTTTTACGGTACCCAAATGTCGTGAACTGGGAACCCAAAGTTGAAGCTTCAAACGGCAATTTAAGGCATTTCCCTTGTAGCTAGACTACCGGAAGTGGGGTTTATCAGATTCTCCAACTCATTGTGCATCTAATAGGCGAATAAAATCACTACCAAAAATGACAAATCTTAATCGACTTTTTTTTACGGTACCCAAATGTCGTGAACTGGGAACCCAAAGTTGAAGCTTCAAACGGCAATTTAAGGCATTTCCCTTGTAGCTAGACTACCGGAAGTGTGGTTTATCAGATTCTCCAACTCATTGTGCATCTAATAGGCGAATAAAATCACTACCAAAAATGACAAATCTTAATCGACTTTTTTTTACGGTACCCAAATGTCGTGAACTGGGAACCCAAAGTTGAAGCTTCAAACTGCAATTTAAGGCATTTCCCTTGTAGCTAGACTACCGGAAGTGGGGTTTATCAGATTCTCCAACTCATTGTGCATCTAATAGGCGAATAAAATCACTACCAAAAATGACAAATCTTAATCGACTTTTTTTTACGGTACCCAAATAGCGTGAACTGGGAACCCAAAGTTGAAGCTTCAAACGGCAATTTAAGGCATTTCCCTTGTAGCTAGACTACCGGAAGTGGGGTTTATCAGATTCTCCAACTCATTGTGCATCTAATAGGCGAATAAAATCACTACCAAAAATGACAAATCTTAATCGACTTTTTTTTACGGTACCCAAATAGCGTGAACTGGGAACCCAAAGTTGAAGCTTCAAACGGCAATTTAAGGCATTTCTCTTGCAGCTAGACTACCGGTAGTGGGGTTTATCAGATTCTCCAACTCATTGTGCATCTAATAGGCGAATAAAATCACTACCAAAAATGACAAATCTTAATCGACTTTTTTTTACGGTACCCAAATAGCGTGAACTGGGAACCCAAAGTTGAAGCTTCAAACGGCAATTTAAGGCATTTCTCTTGCAGCTAGACTACCGGAAGTGGGGTTTATCAGATTCTCCAACTCATTGTGCATCTAATAGGCGAATAAAATCACTACCAAAAATGACAAATCTTAATCGACTTTTTTTTACGGTACCCAAATGTCGTGAACTGGGAACCCAAAGTTGAAGCTTCAAACGGCAATTTAAGGCATTTCCCTTGTAGCTAGACTACCGGAAGTGTGGTTTATCAGATTCTCCAACTCATTGTGCATCTAATAGGCGAATAAAATCACTACCAAAAATGACAAATCTTAATCGACTTTTTTTTACGGTACCCAAATGTCGTGAACTGGGAACCCAAAGTTGAAGCTTCAAACTGCAATTTAAGGCATTTCCCTTGTAGCTAGACTACCGGAAGTGGGGTTTATCAGATTCTCCAACTCATTGTGCATCTAATAGGCGAATAAAATCACTACCAAAAATGACAAATCTTAATCGACTTTTTTTTACGGTACCCAAATAGCGTGAACTGGGAACCCAAAGTTGAAGCTTCAAACGGCAATTTAAGGCATTTCTCTTGCAGCTAGACTACCGGAAGTGGGGTTTATCAGATTCTCCAACTCATTGTGCATCTAATAGGTGAATAAAATCACTACCAAAAATGACAAATCTTAATCGACTTTTTTTTACGATACCCAAATAGCGTGAACTGGGAACCCAAAGTTGAAGCTTCAAACGGCAATTTAAGGCATTTCTCTTGCAGCTAGACTACCGGAAGTGGGGTTTATCAGATTCTCCAACTCATTGTGCATCTAATAGGCGAATAAAATCACTACCAAAAATGACAAATCTTAATCGACTTTTTTTTACGGTACCCAAATGTCGTGAACTGGGAACCCAAAGTTGAAGCTTCAAACGGCAATTTAAGGCATTTCCCTTGTAGCTAGACTACCGGAAGTGGGGTTTATCAGATTCTCCAACTCATTGTGCATCTAATAGGCGAATAAAATCACTACCAAAAATGACAAATCTTAATCGACTTTTTTTTACGGTACCCAAATGTCGTGAACTGGGAACCCAAAGTTGAAGCTTCAAACGGCAATTTAAGGCATTTCCCTTGTAGCTAGACTACCGGAAGTGTGGTTTATCAGATTCTCCAACTCATTGTGCATCTAATAGGCGAATAAAATCACTACCAAAAATGACAAATCTTAATCGACTTTTTTTTACGGTACCCAAATGTCGTGAACTGGGAACCCAAAGTTGAAGCTTCAAACTGCAATTTAAGGCATTTCCCTTGTAGCTAGACTACCGGAAGTGGGGTTTATCAGATTCTCCAACTCATTGTGCATCTAATAGGCGAATAAAATCACTACCAAAAATGACAAATCTTAATCGACTTTTTTTTACGGTACCCAAATAGCGTGAACTGGGAACCCAAAGTTGAAGCTTCAAACGGCAATTTAAGGCATTTCCCTTGTAGCTAGACTACCGGAAGTGGGGTTTATCAGATTCTCCAACTCATTGTGCATCTAATAGGCGAATAAAATCACTACCAAAAATGACAAATCTTAATCGACTTTTTTTTACGGTACCCAAATAGCGTGAACTGGGAACCCAAAGTTGAAGCTTCAAACGGCAATTTAAGGCATTTCTCTTGCAGCTAGACTACCGGTAGTGGGGTTTATCAGATTCTCCAACTCATTGTGCATCTAATAGGCGAATAAAATCACTACCAAAAATGACAAATCTTAATCGACTTTTTTTTACGGTACCCAAATAGCGTGAACTGGGAACCCAAAGTTGAAGCTTCAAACGGCAATTTAAGGCATTTCTCTTGCAGCTAGACTACCGGAAGTGGGGTTTATCAGATTCTCCAACTCATTGTGCATCTAATAGGCGAATAAAATCACTACCAAAAATGACAAATCTTAATCGACTTTTTTTTACGGTACCCAAATGTCGTGAACTGGGAACCCAAAGTTGAAGCTTCAAACGGCAATTTAAGGCATTTCCCTTGTAGCTAGACTACCGGAAGTGGGGTTTATCAGATTCTCCAACTCATTGTGCATCTAATAGGCGAATAAAATCACTACCAAAAATGACAAATCTTAATCGACTTTTTTTTACGGTACCCAAATGTCGTGAACTGGGAACCCAAAGTTGAAGCTTCAAACGGCAATATAAGGCATTTCCCTTGTAGCTAGACTACCGGAAGTGGGGTTTATCAGATTCTCCAACTCATTGTGCATCTAATAGGCGAATAAAATCACTACCAAAAATGACAAATCTTAATCGACTTTTTTTTACGGTACCCAAATAGCGTGAACTGGGAACCCAAAGTTGAAGCTTCAAACGGCAATTTAAGGCATTTCTCTTGCAGCTAGACTACCGGAAGTGGGGTTTATCAGATTCTCCAACTCATTGTGCATCTAATAGGCGAATAAAATCACTACCAAAAATGACAAATCTTAATCGACTTTTTTTTACGGTACCGAAATAGCGTGAACTGGGAACCCAAAGTTGAAGCTTCAAACGGCAATTTAAGGCTTTTCCCTTGTAGCTAGACTACCGGAAGTGGGGTTTATCAGATTCTCCAACTCATTGTGCATCTAATAGGCGAATAAAATCACTACCAAAAATGACAAATCTTAATCGACTTTTTTTTACGGTACCCAAATAGCGTGAACTGGGAACCCAAAGTTGAAGCTTCAAACGGCAATTTAAGGCATTTCTCTTGCAGCTAGACTACCGGAAGTGGGGTTTATCAGATTCTCCAACTCATTGTGCATCTAATAGGCGAATAAAATCACTACCAAAAATGACAAATCTTAATCGACTTTTTTTTACGGTACCCAAATAGCGTGAACTGGGAACCCAAAGTTGAAGCTTCAAACGGCAATTTAAGGCATTTCTCTTGCAGCTAGACTACCGGAAGTGGGGTTTATCAGATTCTCCAACTCATTGTGCATCTAATAGGCGAATAAAATCACTACCAAAAATGACAAATCTTAATCGACTTTTTTTTACGATACCCAAATAGCGTGAACTGGGTACCCAAAGTTGAAGCTTCAAACGGCAATTTAAGGCATTTCTCTTGCAGCTAGACTACCGGAAGTGGGGTTTATCAGATTCTCCAACTCATTGTGCATCTAATAGGCGAATAAAATCACTACCAAAAATGACAAATCTTAATCGACTTTTTTTTACGATACCCAAATAGCGTGAACTGGGAACCCAAAGTTGAAGCTTCAAACGGCAATTTAAGGCATTTCTCTTGCAGCTAGACTACCGGAAGTGGGGTGTATCAGATTCTCCAACTCATTGTGCATCTAATAGGCGAATAAAATCACTACCAAAAATGACAAATCTTAATCGACTTTTTTTTACGGTACCCAAATAGCGTGAACTGGGAACCCAAAGTTGAAGCTTCAAACGGCAATTTAAGGCATTTCTCTTGCAGCTAGACTACCGGAAGTGGGGTTTATCAGATTCTCCAACTCATTGTGCATCTAATAGGCGAATAAAATCACTACCAAAAATGACAAATCTTAATCGACTTTTTTTTACGATACCCAAATAGCGTGAACTGGGAACCCAAAGTTGAAGCTTCAAACGGCAATTTAAGGCATTTCTCTTGCAGCTAGACTACCGGAAGTGGGGTTTATCAGATTCTCCAACTCATTGTGCATCTAATAGGCGAATAAAATCACTACCAAAAATGACAAATCTTAATCGACTTTTTTTTACGGTACCCAAATAGCGTGAACTGGGAACCCAAAGTTGAAGCTTCAAACGGCAATTTAAGGCATTTCTCTTGCAGCTAGACTACCGGAAGTGGGGTTTATCAGATTCTCCAACTCATTGTGCATCTAATAGGCGAATAAAATCACTACCAAAAATGACAAATCTTAATCGACTTTTTTTTACGGTACCCAAATAGCGTGAACTGGGAACCCAAAGTTGAAGCTTCAAACGGCAATTTAAGGCATTTCTCTTGCAGCTAGACTACCGGAAGTGGGGTTTATCAGATTCTCCAACTCATTGTGCATCTAATAGGTGAATAAAATCACTACCAAAAATGACAAATCTTAATCGACTTTTTTTTACGATACCCAAATAGCGTGAACTGGGAACCCAAAGTTGAAGCTTCAAACGGCAATTTAAGGCATTTCTCTTGCATCTAGACTACCGGAAGTGGGGTGTATCAGATTCTCCAACTCATTGTGCATCTAATAGGCGAATAAAATCACTACCAAAAATGACAAATCTTAATCGACTTTTTTTTACGATACCCAAATAGCGTGAACTGGGAACCCAAAGTTGAAGCTTCAAACGGCAATTTAAGGCATTTCTCTTGCAGCTAGACTACCGGAAGTGGGGTGTATCAGATTCTCCAACTCATTGTGCATCTAATAGGCGAATAAAATCACTACCAAAAATGACAAATCTTAATCGACTTTTTTTTACGTTACCCAAATAGCGTGAACTGGGAACCCAAAGTTGAAGCTTCAAACGGCAATTTAAGGCATTTCTCTTGCAGCTAGACTACCGGAAGTGGGGTTTATCAGATTCTCCAACTCATTGTGCATCTAATAGGCGAATAAATTCACTACCAAAAATGACAAATCTTAATCGACTTTTTTTTACGATACCCAAATAGCGTGAACTGGGAACCCAAAGTTGAAGCTTCAAACGGCAATTTAAGGCATTTCTCTTGCAGCTAGACTACCGGAAGTGGGGTGTATCAGATTCTCCAACTCATTGTGCATCTAATAGGCGAATAAAATCACTACCAAAAATGACAAATCTTAATCGACTTTTTTTTACGGTACCCAAATAGCGTGAACTGGGAACCCAAAGTTGAAGCTTCAAACGGCAATTTAAGGCATTTCTCTTGCAGCTAGACTACCGGAAGTGGGGTTTATCAGATTCTCCAACTCATTGTGCATCTAATAGGCGAATAAAATCACTACCAAAAATGACAAATCTTAATCGACTTTTTTTTACGATACCCAAATAGCGTGAACTGGGAACCCAAAGTTGAAGCTTCAAACGGCAATTTAAGGCATTTCTCTTGCAGCTAGACTACCGGAAGTGGGGTGTATCAGATTCTCCAACTCATTGTGCATCTAATAGGCGAATAAAATCACTACCAAAAATGACAAATCTTAATCGACTTTTTTTTACGGTACCCAAATAGCGTGAACTGGGAACCCAAAGTTGAAGCTTCAAACGGCAATTTAAGGCATTTCTCTTGCAGCTAGACTACCGGAAGTGGGGTTTATCAGATTCTCCAACTCATTGTGCATCTAATAGGCGAATAAAATCACTACCAAAAATGACAAATCTTAATCGACTTTTTTTTACGATACCCAAATAGCGTGAACTGGGAACCCAAAGTTGAAGCTTCAAACGGCAATTTAAGGCATTTCTCTTGCAGCTAGACTACCGGAAGTGGGGTGTATCAGATTCTCCAACTCATTGTGCATCTAATAGGCGAATAAAATCACTACCAAAAATGACAAATCTTAATCGACTTTTTTTTACGATACCCAAATAGCGTGAACTGGGAACCCAAAGTTGAAGCTTCAAACGGCAATTTAAGGCATTTCTCTTGCAGCTAGACTACCGGAAGTGGGGTTTATCAGATTCTCCAACTCATTGTGCATCTAATAGGCGAATAAAATCACTACCAAAAATGACAAATCTTAATCGACTTTTTTTTACGATACCCAAATAGCGTGAACTGGGAACCCAAAGTTGAAGCTTCAAACGGCAATTTAAGGCATTTCTCTTGCAGCTAGACTACCGGAAGTGGGGTGTATCAGATTCTCCAACTCATTGTGCATCTAATAGGCGAATAAAATCACTACCAAAAATAACAAATCTTAATCGACTTTTTTTTACGGTACCCAAATAGCGTGAACTGGGAACCCAAAGTTGAAGCTTCAAACGGCAATTTAAGGCATTTCTCTTGCAGCTAGACTACCGGAAGTGGGGTTTATCAGATTCTCCAACTCATTGTGCATCTAATAGGCGAATAAAATCACTACCAAAAATGACAAATCTTAATCGACTTTTTTTTACGGTACCCAAATAGCGTGAACTGGGAACCCAAAGTTGAAGCTTCAAACGGCAATTTAAGGCATTTCTCTTGCAGCTAGACTACCGGAAGTGGGGTTTATCAGATTCTCCAACTCATTGTGCATCTAATAGGCGAATAAAATCACTACCAAAAATGACAAATCTTAATCGACTTTTTTTTACGGTACCCAAATAGCGTGAACTGGGAACCCAAAGTTGAAGCTTCAAACGGCAATTTAAGGCATTTCTCTTGCAGCTAGACTACCGGAAGTGGGGTTTATCAGATTCTCCAACTCATTGCGCATCTAATAGGCGAATAAAATCACTACCAAAAATGACAAATCTTAATCGACTTTTTTTTACGATACCCAAATAGCGTGAACTGGGAACCCAAAGTTGAAGCTTCAAACGGCAATTTAAGGCATTTCTCTTGCAGCTAGACTACCGGAAGTGGGGTGTATCAGATTCTCCAACTCATTGTGCATCTAATAGGCGAATAAAATCACTACCAAAAATGACAAATCTTAATCGACTTTTTTTTACGATACCCAAATAGCGTGAACTGGGAACCCAAAGTTGAAGCTTCAAACGGCAATTTAAGGCATTTCTCTTGCAGCTAGACTACCGGAAGTGGGGTGTATCAGATTCTCAAACTCATTGTGCATCTAATAGGCGAATAAAATCACTACCAAAAATGACAAATCTTAATCGACTTTTTTTTACGGTACCCAAATAGCGTGAACTGGGAACCCAAAGTTGAAGATTCAAACGGCAATTTAAGGCATTTCTCTTGCAGCTAGACTACCGGAAGTGGGGTTTATCAGATTCTCCAACTCATTGTGCATCTAATAGGCGAATAAAATCACTACCAAAAATGACAAATCTTAATCGACTTTTTTTTACGATACCCAAATAGCGTGAACTGGGAACCCAAAGTTGAAGCTTCAAACGGCAATTTAAGGCATTTATCTTGCAGCTAGACTACCGGAAGTGGGGTTTATCAGATTCTCCAACTCATTGTGCATCTAATAGGCGAATAAAATCACTACCAAAAATGACAAATCTTAATCGACTTTTTTTTACGATACCCAAATAGCGTGAACTGGGAACCCAAAGTTGAAGCTTCAAACGGCAATTTAAGGCATTTCTCTTGCAGCTAGACTACCGGAAGTGGGGTTTATCAGATTCTCCAACTCATTGTGCATCTAATAGGCGAATAAAATCACTACCAAAAATGACAAATCTTAATCGACTTTTTTTTACGATACCCAAATAGCGTGAACTGGGAACCCATAGTTGAAGCTTCGAACGGCAATTTAAGGCATTTCTCTTGCAGCTAGACTACCGGAAGTGGGGTTTATCAGATTCTCCAACTCATTGTGCATCTAATAGGCGAATAAAATCACTACCAAAAATGACAAATCTTAATCGACTTTTTTTTACGATACCCAAATAGCGTGAACTGGGAACCCAAAGTTGAAGCTTCAAACGGCAATTTAAGGCATTTCTCTTGCAGCTAGACTACCGGAAGTGGGGTTTATCAGATTCTCCAACTCATTGTGCATCTAATAGGCGAATAAAATCACTACCAAAAATGACAAATCTTAATCGACTTTTTTTTACGATACCCAAATAGCGTGAACTGGGAACCCAAAGTTGAAGCTTCAAACGGCAATTTAAGGCATTTCTCTTGCAGCTAGACTACCGGAAGTGGGGTTTATCAGATTCCCCAACTCATTGTGCATCTAATAGGCGAATAAAATCACTACCAAAAATGACAAATCTTAATCGACTTTTTTTTACGATACCCAAATAGCGTGAACTGGGAACCCAAAGTTGAAGCTTCAAACGGCAATTTAAGGCATTTCTCTTGCAGCTAGACTACCGGAAGTGGGGTTTATCAGATTCTCCAACTCATTGTGCATCTAATAGGCGAATAAAATCACTACCAAAAATGACAAATCTTAATCGACTTTTTTTTACGATACCCAAATAGCGTGAACTGGGAACCCAAAGTTGAAGCTTCAAACGGCAATTTAAGGCATTTCTCTTGCAGCTAGACTACCGGAAGTGGGGTTTATCAGATTCTCCAACTCATTGTGCATCTAATAGGCGAATAAAATCACTACCAAAAATGACAAATCTTAATCGACTTTTTTTTACGATACCCAAATAGCGTGAACTGGGAACCCAAAGTTGAAGCTTCAAACGGCAATTTAAGGCATTTCTCTTGCAGCTAGACTACCGGAAGTGGGGTTTATCAGATTCTCCAACTCATTGTGCATCTAATAGGCGAATAAAATCACTACCAAAAATGACAAATCTTAATCGACTTTTTTTTACGATACCCAAATAGCGTGAACTGGGAACCCAAAGTTGAAGCTTCAAACGGCAATTTAAGGCATTTCTCTTGCAGCTAGACTACCGGAAGTGGGGTGTATCAGATTCTCCATCTCATTGTGCATCTAATAGGCGAATAAAATCACTACCAAAAATGACAAATCTTAATCGACTTTTTTTTACGGTACCCAAATAGCGTGAACTGGGAACCCAAAGTTGAAGCTTCAAACGGCAATTTAAGGCATTTCTCTTGCAGCTAGACTACCGGAAGTGGGGTTTATCAGATTCTCCAACTCATTGTGCATCTAATAGGCGAATAAAATCACTACCAAAAATGACAAATCTTAATCGACTTTTTTTTACGATACCCAAATAGCGTGAACTGGGAACCCAAAGTTGAAGCTTCAAACGGCAATTTAAGGCATTTCTCTTGCAGCTAGACTACCGGAAGTGGGGTTTATCAGATTCTCCAACTCATTGTGCATCTAATAGGCGAATAAAATCACTACCAAAAATGACAAATCTTAATCGACTTTTTTTTACGATACCCAAATAGCGTGAACTGGGAACCCAAAGTTGAAGCTTCAAACGGCAATTTAAGGCATTTCTCTTGCAGCTAGACTACCGGAAGTGGGGTTTATCAGATTCTCCAACTCATTGTGCATCTAATAGGCGAATAAAATCACTACCAAAAATGACAAATCTTAATCGACTTTTTTTTACGATACCCAAATAGCATGAACTGGGAACCCAAAGTTGAAGCTTCAAACGGCAATTTAAGGCATTTCTCTTGCAGCTAGACTACCGGAAGTGGGGTGTATCAGATTCTCCAACTCATTGTGCATCTAATAGGCGAATAAAATCACTACCAAAAATGACAAATCTTAATCGACTTTTTTTTACGGTACCCAAATAGCGTGAACTGGGAACCCAAAGTTGAAGCTTCAAACGGCAATTTAAGGCATTTCTCTTGCAGCTAGACTACCGGAAGTGGGGTTTATCAGATTCTCCAACTCATTGTGCATCTAATAGGCGAATAAAATCACTACCAAAAATGACAAATCTTAATCGACTTTTTTTTACGATACCCAAATAGCGTGTACTGGGAACCCAAAGTTGAAGCTTCAAACGGCAATTTAAGGCATTTCTCTTGCAGCTAGACTACCGGAAGTGGGGTGTATCAGATTCTCCAACTCATTGTGCATCTAATAGGCGAATAAAATCACTACCAAAAATGACAAATCTTAATCGACTTTTTTTTACGGTACCCAAATAGCGTGAACTGGGAACCCAAAGTTGAAGCTTCAAACGGCAATTTAAGGCATTTCTCTTGCAGCTAGACTACCGGAAGTGGGGTTTATCAGATTCTCCAACTCATTGTGCATCTAATAGGCGAATAAAATCACTACCAAAAATGACAAATCTTAATCGACTTTTTTTTACGATACCCAAATAGCGTGTACTGGGAACCCAAAGTTGAAGCTTCAAACGGCAATTTAAGGCATTTCTCTTGCAGCTAGACTACCGGAAGTGGGGTGTATCAGATTCTCCAACTCATTGTGCATCTAATAGGCGAATAAAATCACTACCAAAAATGACAAATCTTAATCGACTTTTTTTTACGGTACCCAAATAGCGTGAACTGGGAACCCAAAGTTGAAGCTTCAAACGGCAATTTAAGGCATTTCTCTTGCAGCTAGACTACCGGAAGTGGGGTTTATCAGATTCTCCAACTCATTGTGCATCTAATAGGCGAATAAAATCACTACCAAAAATGACAAATCTTAATCGACTTTTTTTTACGATACCCAAATAGCGTGAACTGGGAACCCAAAGTTGAAGCTTCAAACGGCAATTTAAGGCATTTCTCTTGCAGCTAGACTACCGGAAGTGGGGTTTATCAGATTCTCCAACTCATTGTGCATCTAATAGGTGAATAAAATCACTACCAAAAATGACAAATCTTAATCGACTTTTTTTTACGGTACCCAAATAGCGTGAACTGGGAACCCAAAGTTGAAGCTTCAAACGGCAATTTAAGGCATTTCTCTTGCAGGTAGACTACCGGAAGTGGGGTTTATCAGATTCTCCAACTCATTGTGCATCTAATAGGCGAATAAAATCACTACCAAAAATGACAAATCTTAATCGACTTTTTTTTACGGTACCCAAATAGCGTGAACTGGGAACCCAAAGTTGAAGCTTCAAACGGCAATTTAAGGCATTTCTCTTGCAGCTAGACTACCGGAAGTGGGGTTTATCAGATTCTCCAACTCATTGTGCATCTAATAGGCGAATAAAATCACTACCAAAAATGACAAATCTTAATCGACTTTTTTTTACGGTACCCAAATAGCGTGAACTGGGAACCCAAAGTTGAAGCTTCAAACGGCAATTTAAGGCATTTCTCTTGCAGCTAGACTACCGGAAGTGGGGTTTATCAGATTCTCCAACTCATTGTGCATCTAATAGGCGAATAAAATCACTACCAAAAATGACAAATCTTAATCGACTTTTTTTTACGATACCCAAATAGCGTGAACTGGGAACCCAAAGTTGAAGCTTCAAACGGCAATTTAAGGCATTTCTCTTGCAGCTAGACTACCGGAAGTGGGGTTTATCAGATTCTCCAACTCATTGTGCATCTAATAGGCGAATAAAATCACTACCAAAAATGACAAATCTTAATCGACTTTTTTTTACGGTACCCAAATAGCGTGAACTGGGAACCCAAAGTTGAAGCTTCAAACGGCAATTTAAGGCATTTCTCTTGCAGCTAGACTACCGGAAGTGGGGTTTATCAGATTCTCCAACTCATTGTGCATCTAATAGGCGAATAAAATCACTACCAAAAATGACAAATCTTAATCGACTTTTTTTTACGGTACCCAAATAGCGTGAACTGGGAACCCAAAGTTGAAGCTTCAAACGGCAATTTAAGGCATTTCTCTTGCAGCTAGACTACCGGAAGTGGGGTTTATCAGATTCTCCAACTCATTGTGCATCTAATAGGCGAATAAAATCACTACCAAAAATGACAAATCTTAATCGACTTTTTTTTACGATACCCAAATAGCGTGAACTGGGAACCCAAAGTTGAAGCTTCAAACGGCAATTTAAGGCATTTCTCTTGCAGCTAGACTACCGGAAGTGGGGTGTATCAGATTCTCCAAGTCATTGTGCATCTAATAGGCGAAAAAAATCACTACCAAAAATGACAAATCTTAATCGACTTTTTTTTACGGTACCCAAATAGCGTGAACTGGGAACCCAAAGTTGAAGCTTCAAACGGCAATTTAAGGCATTTCTCTTGCAGCTAGACGACCGGAAGTGGGGTTTATCAGATTCTCCAACTCATTGTGCATCTAATAGGCGAATAAAATCACTACCAAAAATGACAAATCTTAATCGACTTTTTTTTACGATACCCAAATAGCGTGAACTGGGAACCCAAAGTTGAAGCTTCAAACGGCAATTTAAGGCATTTCTCTTGCAGCTAGACTACCGGAAGTGGGGTTTATCAGATTCTCCAACTCATTGTGCATCTAATAGGCGAATAAAATCACTACCAAAAATGACAAATCTTAATCGACTTTTTTTTACGATACCCAAATAGCGTGAACTGGGAACCCAAAGTTGAAGCTTCAAACGGCAATTTAAGGCATTTCTCTTGCAGCTAGACTACCGGAAGTGGGGTTTATCAGATTCTCCAACTCATTGTGCATCTAATAGGCGAATAAAATCACTACCAAAAATGACAAATCTTAATCGACTTTTTTTTACGGTACCCAAATAGCGTGAACTGGGAACCCAAAGTTGAAGCTTCAAACGGCAATTTAAGGCATTTCTCTTGCAGCTAGACTACCGGAAGTGGGGTTTATCAGATTCTCCAACTCATTGTGCATCTAATAGGCTAATAAAGTCACTACCAAAAACGACAAATCTTAATCGACTTTTTTTTTCGATACCCAAATAACGCGAACTGGGAACCCAAAGTTGAAGCTTCAAACGGCAATTTAAGGCATTTCTCTTGCAGCTAGGCTACCGGAAGTTGGGTTTATCTGATTCTCCAACTCATTGTGCATCTAATAGGCTAATAAAATCACTACCAAAAATGACAAATCTTAATCGACTTTTTTTTTCGATACCCAAATAACGGGAACTGGGAACCCAAAGTTGAAGCTTCAAACGGCAATTAAAGGCATTTCCCTTGCAGCTAGACTACCGGAAGTGGGGTTTATCTGATTCTCCAACTCATTGTGCATCTAATAGGCTAATGAAATCACTACCAAAAATGACAAATCTTAATCGACTTTTTTTTTCGATACCCAAATAACGGGAACTGGGAACCCAAAGTTGAAGCTTCAAACGGCAATTTAAGGCATTTCTCTTGCAGCTAGGCTACCGGAAGTGGGGTTTATCAGATTCTCCAACTCATTGTGCATCTAATAGGCTAATAAAATCACTACCAAAAATGACAAATCTTAATCGACTTTTTTTTCGATACCCAAATAACGTGAACTGGGAACCCAAAGTTGAATCTTCAAACGGCAATTTAAGGCATTTCCCTTGCAGCTAGACTACCGGAAGTGGGGTTTATCAGATTCTCCAACTCATTGTGCATCTAATAGGCTAATAAAATCACTACCAAAAATGACAAATCTTAATCGACTTTTTTTTCGATACCCAAATAACGTGAACTGGGAACCCAAAGTTGAAGCTTCAAACGGCAATTTAAGGCATTTCTCTTGCAGCTAGACTACCGGAAGTGGGGTTTATCTGATTCTCCAACTCATTGTGCATCTAATAGGCTAATAAAATCACTACCAAAAATGACAAATCTTAATCGACTTTTTTTTTCGATACACAAATAACGTGAACTGGGAACCCAAAGTTGAAGCTTCAAACGGCAATTTAAGGCATTTCTCTTGCAGCTAGGCTACCGGAAGTGGGGTTTATCAGATTCTCCAACTCATTGTGCATCTAATAGGCGAATAAAATCACTACCAAAAATGACAAATCTTAATCGACTTTTTTTTACGATACCCAAATAACGTGAACTGGGAACCCAAAGTTGAAGCTTCAAACGGCAATTTAAGGCATTTCTCTTGCCGCTAGGCTACCGGAAGTGGGGTTTATCAGATTCTCCAACTCATTGTGCATCTAATAGGCGAATAAAATCACTACCAAAAATGACAAATCTTAATCGACTTTTTTTTACGATACCCAAATAACGTGAACTGGGAACCCAAAGTTGAAGCTTCAAACGGCAATTTAAGGCATTTCTCTTGCCGCTAGGCTCCCGGAAGTGGGGTTTATCAGATTCTCCAACTCATTGTGCATCTAATAGGCGAATAAAATCACTACCAAAAATGACAAATCTTAATCGACTTTTTTTTACGATACCCAAATAACGTGAACTGGGAACCCAAATTTGAAGCTTCAAACGGCAATTTAAGGCATTTCTCTTGCCGCTAGGCTACCGGAAGTGGGGTTTATCAGATTCTCCAACTCATTGTGCATCTAATAGGCGAATAAAATCACTACCAAAAACGACAAATCTTAATCGACTTTTTTTTACGATACCCAAATAACGTGTACTGGGAACCCAAAGTTGAAGCTTCAAACGGCAATTTAAGGCATTTCTCTTGTCGCTAGGCTACCGGAAGTGGGGTTTATCAGATTCTCCAACTCATTGTGCATCTAATAGGCGAATAAAATCACTACCAAAAATGACAAATCTTAATCGACTTTTTTTTACGATACCCAAATAACGTGAACTGGGAACCCAAAGTTGAAGCTTCAAACGGCAATTTAAGGCATTTCTCTTGCAGCTAGGCTACCGGAAGTGGGGTTTATCAGATTCTCCAACTCATTGTGCATCTAATAGGCGAATAAAATCACTACCAAAAATGACAAATCTTAATTGACTTTTTTTTACGATACCCAAATAACGTGAACTGGGAACCCAAAGTTGAAGCTTCAAACGGCAATTTAAGGCATTTCTCTTGCCGCTAGGCTACCGGAAGTGGGGTTTATCAGATTCTCCAACTCATTGTGCATCTAATAGGCGAATAAAATCACTACCAAAAATGACAAATCTTAATCGACTTTTTTTTACGATACCCAAATAACGTGAACTGGGAACCCAAAGTTGAAGCTTCAAACGGCAATTTAACGCATTTCTCTTGCCGCTAGGCTACCGGAAGTGGGGTTTATCAGATTCTCCAACTCATTGTGCATCTAATAGGCGAATAAAATCACTACCAAAAATGACAAATCTTAATCGACTTTTTTTTACGATACCCAAATAACGTGAACTGGGAACCCAAAGTTGAAGCTTCAAACGGCAATTTAAGGCATTTCTCTTGCCGCTAGGCTACCGGAAGTGGGGTTTATCAGATTCTCCAACTCATTGTGCATCTAATAGGCGAATAAAATCACTACCAAAAATGACAAATCTTAATCGACTTTTTTTTACGATACCCAAATAACGTGAACTGGGAACCCAAAGTTGAAGCTTCAAACGGCAATTTAAGGCATTTCACTTGCCGCTAGGCTACCGGAAGTGTGGTTTATCAGATTCTCCAACTCATTGTGCATCTAATAGGCGAATAAAATCACTACCAAAAATGACAAATCTTAATCGACTTTTTTTTACGATACCCAAATAACGTGAACTGGGAACCCAAAGTTGAAGCTTCAAACGGCAATTTAAGGCATTTCTCTTGCAGCTAGGCTACCGGAAGTGGGGTTTATCAGATTCTCCAACTCATTGTGCATCTAATAGGCGAATAAAATCACTACCAAAAATGACAAATCTTAATCGACTTTTTTTTACGATACCCAAATAACGTGAACTGGGAACCCAAAGTTGAAGCTTCAAACGGCAATTTAAGGCTTTTCTCTTGCCGCTAGGCTACCGGAAGTGGGGTTTATCAGATTCTCCAACTCATTGTGCATCTAATAGGCGAATAAAATCACTACCAAAAATGACAAAACTTAATCTACTTTTTTTTACGATACCCAAATAACGTGAACTGGGAACCCAAAGTTGAAGCTTCAAACGGCAATTTAAGGCATTTCTCTTGCCGCTAGGCTACCGGAAGTGGGGTTTATCAGATTCTCCAACTCATTGTGCATCTAATAGGCGAATAAAATCACTACCAAAAATGACAAATCTTAATCGACTTTTTTTTACGATACCCAAATAACGTGAACTGGGAACCCAAAGTTGAAGCTTCAAACGGCAATTTAAGGCATTTCTCTTGCAGCTAGGCTACCGGAAATGGGGTTTATCAGATTCTCCAACTCATTGTGCATCTAATAGGCTAATAAAATCACTACCAAAATTGACAAATCTTAATCGACTTTTTTTTTCGATACCCAAATAACGTGAACTGGGAACCCAAAGTTGAAGCTTCAAACGGCAATTTAAGGCATTTCTCTTGCAGGTAGACTACCGGAAGTGGGGTTTATCAGATTCTCCAACTCATTGTGCATCTAATAGGCGAATAAAATCACTACCAAAAAGGACAAATCTTAATCGACTTTTTTTTACGATACCCAAATAACGTGAACTGGGAACCCAAAGTTGAAGCTTCAAACGGCAATTTAAGGCATTTCTCTTGCCGCTAGGCTACCGGAAGTGGGGTTTATCAGATTCTCCATATCATTGTGCATCTAATAGGCGAATAAAATCACTACCAAAAATGACAAATCTTAATCGACTTTTTTTTACGATACCCAAATAACGTGAACTGGGAACCCAAAGTTGAAGCTTCAAACGGCAATTTAAGGCATTTCTCTTGCAGCTAGGCTACCGGAAGTGGGGTTTATCAGATTCTCCAACTCATTGTGCATCTAATAGGCGAATAAAATCACTACCAAAAATGACAAATCTTAATCGACTTTTTTTTACGATACCCAAATAACGTGAACTGGGAACCCAAAGTTGAAGCTTCAAACGGCAATTTAAGGCATTTCTCTTGCCGCTAGGCTACCGGAAGTGGGGTTTATCAGATTCTCCAACTCATTGTGCATCTAATAGGCGAATAAAATCACTACCAAAAATGACAAAACTTAATCTACTTTTTTTTACGATACCCAAATAACGTGAACTGGGAACCCAAAGTTGAAGCTTCAAACGGCAATTTAAGGCATTTCTCTTGCCGCTAGGCTAACGGAAGTGGGGTTTATCAGATTCTCCAACTCATTGTGCATCTAATAGGCGAATAAAATCACTACCAAAAATGACAAATCTTAATCGACTTTTTTTTACGATACCCAAATAACGTGAACTGGGAACCCAAAGTTGAAGCTTCAAACGGCAATTTAAGGCATTTCTCTTGCCGCTAGGCTACCGGAAGTGGGGTTTATCAGATTCTCCAACTCATTGTGCATCTAATAGGCGAATAAAATCACTACCAAAAATGACAAATCTTAATCGACTTTTTTTTACGATACCCAAATAACGTGAACTGGGAACCCAAAGTTGAAGCTTCAAACGGCAATTTAAGAAATTTCTCTTGCAGCTAGGCTACCGGAAGTGGTGTTTATCAGATTCTCCAACTCATTGTGCATCTAATAGGCGAATAAAATCACTACCAAAAATGACAAATCTTAATCGACTTTTTTTTACGATACCCAAATAACGTGAACTGGGAACCCAAAGTTGAAGCTTCAAACGGCAATTTAAGGCATTTCTCTTGCCGCTAGGCTACCGGAAGTGGGGTTTATCAGATTCTCCAACTCATTGTGCATCTAATAGGCGAATAAAATCACTACCAAAAATGACAAATCTTAATCGACTTTTTTTTACGATACCCAAATAACGTGAACTGGGAACCCAAAGTTGAAGCTTCAAACGGCAATTTAAGGCATTTCTCTTGCAGCTAGGCTACCGGAAGTGGGTTTTATCAGATTCTCCAACTCATTGTGCATCTAATAGGCGAATAAAATCACTACCAAAAATGACAAATCTTAATCGACTTTTTTTTACGATACCCAAATAACGTGAACTGGGAACCCAAAGTTGAAGCTTCAAACGGCAATTTAAGGCATTTCTCTTGCCGCTAGGCTACCGGAAGTGGGGTTTATCAGATTCTCCAACTCATTGTGCATCTAATAGGCGAATAAAATCACTACCAAAAATGACAAATCTTAATCGACTTTTTTTTACGATACCCAAATAACGTGAACTGGGAACCCAAAGTTGAAGCTTCAAACGGCAATTTAAGGCATTTCTCTTGCAGCTAGGCTACCGGAAGTGGGGTTTATCAGATTCTCCAACTCATTGTGCATCTAATAGGCGAATAAAATCACTACCAAAAATGACAAATCTTAATCGACTTTTTTTTACGATACCCAAATAACGTGAACTGGGAACCCAAAGTTGAAGCTTCAAACGGCAATTTAAGGCATTTCTCTTGCCGCTAGGCTACCGGAAGTGGGGTTTATCAGATTCTCCAACTCATTGTGCATCTAATAGGCGAATAAAATCACTACCAAAAATGACAAAACTTAATCTACTTTTTTTTACGATACCCAAATAACGTGAACTGGGAACCCAAAGTTGAAGCTTCAAACGGCAATTTAAGGCATTTCTCTTGCCGCTAGGCTACCGGAAGTGGGGTTTATCAGATTCTCCAACTCATTGTGCATCTAATAGGCGAATAAAATCACTACCAAAAATGACAAATCTTAATCGACTTTTTTTTACGATACCCAAATAACGTGAACTGGGAACCCAAAGTTGAAGCTTCAAACGGCAATTTAAGGCATTTCTCTTGCCGCTAGGCTACCGGAAGTGGGGTTTATCAGATTCTCCAACTCATTGTGCATCTAATAGGCGAATAAAATCACTACCAAAAATGACAAATCTTAATCGACTTTTTTTTACGATACCCAAATAACGTGAACTGGGAACCCAAAGTTGAAGCTTCAAACGGCAATTTAAGAAATTTCTCTTGCAGCTAGGCTACCGGAAGTGGTGTTTATCAGATTCTCCAACTCATTGTGCATCTAATAGGCGAATAAAATCACTACCAAAAATGACAAATCTTAATCGACTTTTTTTTACGATACCCAAATAACGTGAACTGGGAACCCAAAGTTGAAGCTTCAAACGGCAATTTAAGGCATTTCTCTTGCCGCTAGGCTACCGGAAGTGGGGTTTATCAGATTCTCCAACTCATTGTGCATCTAATAGGCGAATAAAATCACTACCAAAAATGACAAATCTTAATCGACTTTTTTTTACGATACCCAAATAACGTGAACTGGGAACCCAAAGTTGAAGCTTCAAACGGCAATTTAAGGCATTTCTCTTGCAGCTAGGCTACCGGAAGTGGGGTTTATCAGATTCTCCAACTCATTGTGCATCTAATAGGCGAATAAAATCAGTACCAAAAATGACAAATCTTAATCGACTTTTTTTTACGATACCCAAATAACGTGAACTGGGAACCCAAAGTTGAAGCTTCAAACGGCAATTTAAGGCATTTCTCTTGCCGCTGGGCTACCGGAAGTGGGGTTTATCAGATTCTCCAACTCATTGTGCATCTAATAGGCGAATAAAATCACTACCAAAAATGACAAATCTTAATCGACTTTTTTTAACGATACCCAAATAACGTGAACTGGGAACCCAAAGTTGAAGCTTCAAACGGCAATTTAAGGCATTTCTCTTGCCGCTAGGCTACCGGAAGTGGGGTTTATCAGATTCTCCAACTCATTGTGCATCTAATAGGCGAATAAAATCACTACCAAAAATGACAAATCTTAATCGACTTTTTTTTACGATACCCAAATAACGTGAACTGGGAACCCAAAGTTGAAGCTTCAAACGGCAATTTAAGGCATTTCTCTTGCAGCTAGGCTACCGGAAGTGGGGTTTATCAGATTCTCCAACTCATTGTGCATCTAATAGGCGAATAAAATCACTACCAAAAATGACAAATCTTAATCGACTTTTTTTTACGATACCCAAATAACGTGAACTTGGAACCCAAAATTGAAGCTTCAAACGGCAATTTAAGGCATTTCTCTTGCCGCTAGGCTACCGGAAATGGGTTTTATCAGATTCTCCAACTCATTATGCATCTAATAGGCGAATAAAATCACTACCAAAAATGACAAATCTTAATCGACTTTTTTTTACGATACCCAAATAACGTGAACTGGTAACCCAAAGTTGAAGCTTCAAAAGGCAATTTAAGGCATTTCTCTTGCCGCTAGGCTACCGGAAGTGGGGTTTATCAGATTCTCCAACTCATTGTGCATCTAATAGGCGAATAAAATCACTACCAAAAATGACAAATCTTAATCGACTTTTTTTTACGATACCCAAATAACGTGAACTGGGAACCCAAAGTTGAAGCTTCAAACGGCAATTTAAGGCATTTCTCTTGCAGCTAGGCTACCGGAAGTGGGGTTTATCAGATTCTCCAACTCATTGTGCATCTAATAGGCGAATAAAATCACTACCAAAAATGACAAATCTTAATCGACTTTTTTTTACGATACCCAAATAACGAGAACTGGGAACCCAAAGTTGAAGCTTCAAACGGCAATTTAAGGCATTTCTCTTGCCGCTAGGCTACCGGAATTGGGGTTTATCAGATTCTCCAACTCATTGTGCATCTAATAGGCGAATAAAATCACTACCAAAAATGACAAATCTTAATCGACTTTTTTTTACGATACCCAAATAACGTGAACTGGGAACCCAAAGTTGAAGCTTCAAACGGCAATTTAAGGCATTTCTCTTGCAGCTAGGCTACCGGAAGTGCGGTTTATCAGATTCTCCAACTCATTGTGCATCTAATAGGCGAATAAAATAACTACCAAAAATGACAAATCTTAATCGATTTTTTTTACGATACCCAAATAACGTGAACTGGGAACCCAAAGTTGAAGCTTCAAACGGCAATTTAAGGCATTTCTCTTGCCGCTAGGCTACCGGAAGTGGGGTTTATCAGATTCTCCAACTCATTGTGCATCTAATAGGCGAATAAAATCACTACCAAAAATGACAAATCTTAATCGACTTTTTTTTACGATACCCAAATAACGTGAACTGGGAACCCAAAGTTGAAGCTTCAAACGGCAATTTAAGGCATTTCTCTTGCCGCTAGGCTACCGGAAGTGGGGTTTATCAGATTCTCCAACTCATTGTGCATCTAATAGGCGAATAAAATCACTACCAAAAATGACAAATCTTAATCGACTTTTTTTTACGATACCCACATAACGTGAACTGGGAACCCAAAGTTGAAGCTTCAAACGGCAATTTAAGGCATTTCTCTTGCAGCTAGGCTACCGGAAGTGGGGTTTATCAGATTCTCCAACTCATTGTGCTTCTAATAGGCGAATAAAATCACTACCAAAAATGACAAATCTTAATCGACTTTTTTTTACGATACCCAAATAACGTGAACTGGGAACCCAAAGTTGAAGCTTCAAACGGCAATTTAAGGCATTTCTTGCCGCTAGGCTACCGGAAGTGGGGTTTATCAGATTCTCCAACTCATTGTGCATCTAATAGGCGAATAAAATCACTACCAAAAATGACAAATCTTAATCGACTTTTTTTTACGATACCAAAATAACGTGAACTGGGAACCCAAAGTTGAATCTTCAAACGGCAATTTAAGGCATTTCCCTTGCAGCTAGGCTACCGGAAGTGGGGTTTATCAGATTCTCCAAGTCATTGTGCATCTAATAGGCGAATAAAATCACTACCAAAAATGACAAATCTTAATGGACTTTTTTTTACGATACCCAAATAACGTGAACTGGGAACCCAAAGTTGAAGCTTCAAACGGCAATTTAAGGCACTTCTCTTGCCGCTAGGCTACCGGAAGTGGGGTTTATCAGATTCTCCAACTCATTGTGCATCTAATAGGCGAATAAAATCACTACCAAAAATGACAAATCTTAATCGACTTTTTTTTACGATACCCACTTAACGTGAACTGGGAACCCAAAGTTGAAGCTTCAAACGGCAATTTAAGGCATTTCTCTTGCAGCTAGGCTACCGGAAGTGGGGTTTATCAGATTCTCAAACTCATTGTGCATCTAATAGGCGAATAAAATCACTACCAAAAATGACAAATCTTAATCGACTTTTTTTTACGATACCCAAATGACGTGAACTGGGAACCCAAAGTTGAAGCTTCAAACTGCAATTTAAGGCATTTCTCTTGCCGCTAGGCTACCGGAAGTGGGGTTTATCAGATTCTCCAACTCATTGTGCATCTAATAGGCGAATAAAATCACTACCAAAAATGACAAATCTTAATCGACTTTTTTTTACGATACCCAAATAACGTGAACTGGGAACCCAAAGTTGAAGCTTCAAACGGCAATTTAAGGCACTTCTCTTGCCGCTAGGCTACCGGAAGTGGGGTTTATCAGATTCTCCAACTCATTGTGCATCTAATAGGCGAATAAAATCACTACCAAAAATGACAAATCTTAATCTACTTTTTTTTACGATACCCAAATAACGTGAACTGGGAACCCAAAGTTGAAGCTTCAAACGGCAATTTAAGGCATTTCTCTTGCAGCTAGGCTACCGGAAGTGGGTTTTATCAGATTCTCCAACTCATTGTGCATCTAATAGGCGAATAAAATCACTACCAAAAATGACAAATCTTAATCGACTTTTTTTTACGATACCCAAATAACGTGAACTGGGAACCCAAAGTTGAAGATTCAAACGGCAATTTAAGGCATTTCTCTTGCAGCTAGGCTACCGGAAGTGGGGTTTATCAGATTCTCCAACTCATTGTGCATCTAATAGGCGAATAAAATCACTACCAAAAATGACAAATCTTAATCGACTTTTTTTTACGATACCCAAATAACGTGAACTGGGAACCCAAAGTTGAAGCTTCAAACGGCAATTTAAGGCATTTCTCTTGCCGCTAGGCTACCGAAAGTGGGGTTTATCAGATTCTCCAACTCATTGTGCATCTAATAGGCGAATAAAATCACTACCAAAAATGACAAATCTTAATCGACTTTTTTTTACGATACCCAAATAACGTGAACTGGGAACCCAAAGTTGAAGCTTCAAACGGCAATTTAAGGCATTTCTCTTGCCGCTAGGCTACCGGAAGTGGGGTTTATCAGATTCTCCAACTCATTGTGCATCTAATAGGCGAATAAAATCACTACCAAAAATGACAAATCTTAATCGACTTTTTTTTACGATACCCAAATAACGTGAACTGGGAAGCCAAAGTTGAAGCTTCAAACGGCAATTTAAGGCAATTCTCTTGCAGCTAGGCTACCGGAAGTGGGGTTTATCAGATTCTCCAACTCATTGTGCATCTAATAGGCGAATAAAATCACTACCAAAAATGACAAATCTTAATCGACTTTTTTTTACGATACCCAAATAACGTGAACTTGGAACCCAAAATTGAAGCTTCAAACGGCAATTTAAGGCATTTCTCTTGCCGCTAGGCTACCGGAAATGGGTTTTATCAGATTCTCCAACTCATTATGCATCTAATAGGCGAATAAAATCACTACCAAAAATGACAAATCTTAATCGACTTTTTTTTACGATACCCAAATAACGTGAACTGGTAACCCAAAGTTGAAGCTTCAAAAGGCAATTTAAGGCATTTCTCTTGCCGCTAGGCTACCGGAAGTGGGGTTTATCAGATTCTCCAACTCATTGTGCATCTAATAGGCGAATAAAATCACTACCAAAAATGACAAATCTTAATCGACTTTTTTTTACGATACCCAAATAACGTGAACTGGGAACCCAAAGTTGAAGCTTCAAACGGCAATTTAAGGCATTTCTCTTGCAGCTAGGCTACCGGAAGTGGGGTTTATCAGATTCTCCAACTCATTGTGCATCTAATAGGCGAATAAAATCACTACCAAAAATGACAAATCTTAATCGACTTTTTTTTACGATACCCAAATAACGAGAACTGGGAACCCAAAGTTGAAGCTTCAAACGGCAATTTAAGGCATTTCTCTTGCCGCTAGGCTACCGGAATTGGGGTTTATCAGATTCTCCAACTCATTGTGCATCTAATAGGCGAATAAAATCACTACCAAAAATGACAAATCTTAATCGACTTTTTTTTACGATACCCAAATAACGTGAACTGGGAACCCAAAGTTGAAGCTTCAAACGGCAATTTAAGGCATTTCTCTTGCAGCTAGGCTACCGGAAGTGCGGTTTATCAGATTCTCCAACTCATTGTGCATCTAATAGGCGAATAAAATAACTACCAAAAATGACAAATCTTAATCGATTTTTTTTACGATACCCAAATAACGTGAACTGGGAACCCAAAGTTGAAGCTTCAAACGGCAATTTAAGGCATTTCTCTTGCCGCTAGGCTACCGGAAGTGGGGTTTATCAGATTCTCCAACTCATTGTGCATCTAATAGGCGAATAAAATCACTACCAAAAATGACAAATCTTAATCGACTTTTTTTTACGATACCCAAATAACGTGAACTGGGAACCCAAAGTTGAAGCTTCAAACGGCAATTTAAGGCATTTCTCTTGCCGCTAGGCTACCGGAAGTGGGGTTTATCAGATTCTCCAACTCATTGTGCATCTAATAGGCGAATAAAATCACTACCAAAAATGACAAATCTTAATCGACTTTTTTTTACGATACCCACATAACGTGAACTGGGAACCCAAAGTTGAAGCTTCAAACGGCAATTTAAGGCATTTCTCTTGCAGCTAGGCTACCGGAAGTGGGGTTTATCAGATTCTCCAACTCATTGTGCTTCTAATAGGCGAATAAAATCACTACCAAAAATGACAAATCTTAATCGACTTTTTTTTACGATACCCAAATAACGCGAACTGGGAACCCAAAGTTGAAGCTTCAAACGGCAATTTAAGGCATTTCTCTTGCCGCTAGGCTACCGGAAGTGGGGTTTATCAGATTCTCCAACTCATTGTGCATCTAATAGGCGAATAAAATCACTACCAAAAATGACAAATCTTAATCGACTTTTTTTTACGATACCCAAATAACGTGAACTGGGAACCCAAAGTTGAACATTCAAACGGCAATTTAAGGCATTTCTCTTGCAGCTAGGCTACCGGAAGTGGGGTTTATCAGATTCTCCAACTCATTGTGCATCTAATAGGCGAATAAAATCACTACCAAAAATGACAAATCTTAATCGACTTTTTTTTTACGATACCCAAATAACGTGAACTGGGAACCCAAAGTTGAAGCTTCAAACGGCAATTTAAGGCATTTCTCTTGCCGCTAGGCTACCGGAAGTGGGGTTTATCAGATTCTCCAACTCATTGTGCATCTAATAGGCGAATAAAATCACTACCAAAAATGACAAATCTTAATCGACTTTTTTTTACGATACCCAAATAACGTGAACTGGGAACCCAAAGTTGAAGCTTCAAACGGCAATTTAAGGCATTTCTCTTGCCGCTAGGCTACCGGAAGTGGGGTTTATCAGATTCTCCAACTCATTGTGCATCTAATAGGCGAATAAAATCACTACCAAAAATGACAAATCTTAATCGACTTTTTTTTACGATACCAAAATAACGTGAACTGGGAACCCAAAGTTGAATCTTCAAACGGCAATTTAAGGCATTTCCCTTGCAGCTAGGCTACCGGAAGTGGGGTTTATCAGATTCTCCAAGTCATTGTGCATCTAATAGGCGAATAAAATCACTACCAAAAATGACAAATCTTAATGGACTTTTTTTTACTATACCCAAATAACGTGAACTGGGAACCCAAAGTTGAAGCTTCAAAAGGCAATTTAAGGCACTTCTCTTGCCGCTAGGCTACCGGAAGTGGGGTTTATCAGATTCTCCAACTCATTGTGCATCTAATAGGCGAATAAAATCACTACCAAAAATGACAAATCTTAATCGACTTTTTTTTACGATACCCACTTAACGTGAACTGGGAACCCAAAGTTGAAGCTTCAAACGGCAATTTAAGGCATTTCTCTTGCAGCTAGGCTACCGGAAGTGGGGTTTATCAGATTCTCAAACTCATTGTGCATCTAATAGGCGAATAAAATCACTACCAAAAATGACAAATCTTAATCGACTTTTTTTTACGATACCCAAATAACGTGAACTGGGAACCCAAAGTTGAAGCTTCAAACTGCAATTTAAGGCATTTCTCTTGCCGCTAGGCTACCGGAAGTGGGGTTTATCAGATTCTCCAACTCATTGTGCATCTAATGGGCGAATAAAATCACTACCAAAAATGACAAATCTTAATCGACTTTTTTTTACGATACCCAAATAACGTGAACTGGGAACCCAAAGTTGAAGCTTCAAACGGCAATTTAAGGAATTTCTCTTGCAGCTAGGCTACCGGAAGTGGGGTTTATCAGATTCTCCAACTCATTGTGCATTTAATGGGCGAATAAAATCACTACCAAAAATGACAAATCTTAATCGACTTTTTTTTACGATACCCAAATAACGTGAACTGGGAACCCAACGTTGAAGCTTCAAACGGCAATTTAAGGCATTTCACTTGCAGCTAGGCTACCGGAAGTGGCGTTTATCAGATTCTCCAACTCATTGTGCATCTAATAGGCGAATAAAATCACTACCAAAAATGACAAATCTTAATCGACTTTTTTTTACGATACCCAAATAACGTGAACTGGGAACCCAAAGTTGAAGCTTCAAACGGCAATTTAAGGCATTTCTCTTGCAGCTAGGCTACCGGAAGTGCCGTTTATCAGATTCTCCAACTCATTGTGCATCTAATGGGCGAATAAAATCACTACCAAAAATGGCAAATCTTAATGGACTTTTTTTTACGATACCCAAATAACGTGAACTGGGAACCCAAAGTTGAAGCTTCAAACGGCAATTTAAGGCATTTCTCTTGCAGCTAGGCTACCGGAAGTGGGGTTTATCAGATTCTCCAACTCATTGTGCATCTAATAGGCGAATAAAATCACTACCAAAAATGACAAATCTTAATCGACTTTTTTTTACGATACCCAAATAACGTGAACTGGGAACCCAAAGTTGAAGCTTCAAACGGCAATTTAAGGCATTTCTCTTGCAGCTAGGCTACCGGAAGTGGGGTTTATCAGATTCTCCAACTCATTGTGCATCTAATAGGCGAATAAAATCACTACCAAAAATGACAAATCTTAATCGACTTTTTTTTACGATACCCAAATAACGTGAACTGGGAACCCAAAGTTGAAGCTTCAAACGGCAATTTAAGGCATTTCTCTTGCAGCTAGGCTACCGGAAGTGGGGTTTATCAGATTCTCCAACTCATTGTGCATCTAATAGGCGAATAAAATCACTACCAAAAATGACAAATCTTAATCGACTTTTTTTTACGATACCCAAATAACGTGAACTGGGAACCCAAAGTTGAAGCTTCAAACGGCAATTTAAGGCATTTCTCTTGCAGCTAGGCTACCGGAAGTGGGGTTTATCAGATTCTCCAACTCATTGTGCATCTAATAGGCGAATAAAATCACTACCAAAAATGACAAATCTTAATCGACTTTTTTTTACGATACCCAAATAACGTGAACTGGGAACCCAAAGTTGAAGCTTCAAACGGCAATTTAAGGCATTTCTCTTTCAGCTAGGCTACCGGAAGTGGGGTTTATCAGATTCTCCAACTCATTGTGCATCTAATAGGCGAATAAAATCACTACCAAAAATGACAAATCTTAATCGACTTTTTTTTACGATACCCAAATAACGTGAACTGGGAACCCAAAGTTGAAGCTTCAAACGGCAATTTAAGGCATTTCTCTTGCAGCTAGGCTCCCAGAAGTGGGGTTTATCAGATTCTCCAACTCATTGTGCATCTAATAGGCGAATAAAATCACTACCAAAAATGACAAATCTTAATCGACTTTTTTTTACGATACCCAAATAACGTGAACTGGGAACCCAAAGTTGAAGCTTCAAACGGCAATTTAAGGCATTTCTCTTGCAGCTAGGCTACCGGAAGTGGGGTTTATCAGATTCTCCAACTCATTGTGCATCTAATAGGCGAATAAAATCACTACCAAAAATGACAAATCTTAATCGACTTTTTTTTACGATACCCAAATAACGTGAACTGGGAACCCAAAGTTGAAGCTTCAAACGGCAATTTAAGGCATTTCTCTTGCAGCTAGGCTACCGGAAGTGGGGTTTATCAGATTCTCCAACTCATTGTGCATCTAATAGGCGAATAAAATCACTACCAAAAATGACAAATCTTAATCGACTTTTTTTTACGATACCCAAATAACGTGAACTGGGAACCCAAAGTTGAAGCTTCAAACGGCAATTTAAGGCATTTCTCTTGCAGCTAGGCTACCGGAAGTGGGGTTTATCAGATTCTCCAACTCATTGTGCATCTAATAGGCGAATAAAATCACTACCAAAAATGACAAATCTTAATCGACTTTTTTTTAAGATACCCAAATAACGTGAACTGGGAACCCAAAGTTGAAGCTTCAAACGGCAATTTAAGGCATTTCTCTTTCAGCTAGGCTACCGGAAGTGGGGTTTATCAGATTCTCCAACTCATTGTGCATCTAATAGGCGAATAAAATCACTACCAAAAATGACAAATCTTAATCGACTTTTTTTTACGATACCCAAATAACGTGAACTGGGAACCCAAAGTTGAAGCTTCAAACGGCAATTTAAGGCATTTCTCTTGCAGCTAGGCTACCGGAAGTGGGGTTTATCAGATTCTCCAACTCATTGTGCATCTAATAGGCGAATAAAATCACTACCAAAAATGACAAATCTTAATCGACTTTTTTTTACGATACCCAAATAACGTGAACTGGGAACCCAAAGTTGAAGCTTCAAACGGCAATTTAAGGCATTTCTCTTGCAGCTAGGCTACCGGAAGTGGGGTTTATCAGATTCTCCAACTCATTGTGCATCTAATAGGCGAATAAAATCACTACCAAAAATGACAAATCTTAATCGACTTTTTTTTACGATACCCAAATAACGTGAACTGGGAACCTAAAGTTGAAGCTTCAAACGGCAATTTAAGGCATTTCTCTTGCAGCTAGGCTACCGGAAGTGGGGTTTATCAGATTCTCCAACTCATTGTGCATCTAATAGGCGAATAAAATCACTACCAAAAATGACAAATCTTAATCGACTTTTTTTTACGATACCCAAATAACGTGAACTGGGAACCCAAAGTTGAAGCTTCAAACGGCAATTTAAGGCATTTCTCTTGCAGCTAGGCTACCGGAAGTGGGGTTTATCAGATTCTCCAACTCATTGTGCATCTAATAGGCGAATAAAATCACTACCAAAAATGACAAATCTTAATCGACTTTTTTTTACGATACCCAAATAACGTGAACTGGGAACCCAAAGTTGAAGCTTCAAACGGCAATTTAAGGCATTTCTCTTGCAGCTAGGCTACCGGAAGTGGGGTTTATCAGATTCTCCAACTCATTGTGCATCTAATAGGCGAATAAAATCACTACCAAAAATGACAAATCTTAATCGACTTTTTTTTACGATACCCAAATAACGTGAACTGGGAACCCAAAGTTGAAGCTTCAAACGGCAATTTAAGGCATTTCTCTTGCAGCTAGGCTACCGGAAGTGGGGTTTATCAGATTCTCCAACTCATTGTGCATCTAATAGGCGAATAAAATCACTACCAAAAATAACAAATCTTAATCGACTTTTTTTTACGATACCCAAATAACGTGAACTGGGAGCCCAAAGTTGAAGCTTCAAACGGCAATTTAAGGCATTTCTCTTGCAGCTAGGCTACCGGAAGTGGGGTTTATCAGATTCTCCAACTCATTGTGCATCTAATAGGCGAATAAAATCACTACCAAAAATGACAACTCTTAATCGACTTTTTTTTACGATACCCAAATAACGTGAACTGGGAACCCAAAGTTGAAGCTTCAAACGGCAATTTAAGGCATTTCTCTTGCAGCTAGGCTACCGGAAGTGGGTTTTATCAGATTCTCCAACTCATTGTGCATCTAATAGGCGAATAAAATCACTACCAAAAATGACAAATCTTAATCGACTTTTTTTTACGATACCCAAATAACGTGAACTGGGAACCCAAAGTTGAAGCTTCAAACGGCAATTTAAGGCATTTCTCTTGCAGCTAGGCTACCGGAAGTGGGGTTTATCAGATTCTCCAACTCATTGTGCATCTAATAGGCGAATAAAATCACTACCAAAAATGACAAATCTTAATCGACTTTTTTTTACGATACCCAAATAACGTGAACTGGGAACCCAAAGTTGAAGCTTCAAACGGCAATTTAATGCATTTCACTTGCAGCTAGACTACCGGAAGTGGGGTTTATCAGATTCTCCAACTCATTGTGCATCTAATAGGCGAATAAAATAACTACCAAAAATGACAAATCTTAATCGACTTTTTTTTACGATACCCAAATAACGTGAACTGGGAACCCAAAGTTGAAGCTTCAAACGGCAATTTAAGGCATTTCTCTTGCAGCTAGGCTACCGGAAGTGGGGTTTATCAGATTCTCCAACTCATTGTGCATCTAATAGGCGAATAAAATCACTACCAAAAATGACAAATCTTAATCGACTTTTTTTTACGATACCCAAATAACGTGAACTGGGAACCCAAAGTTGAAGCTTCAAATGGCAATTTAAGGCATTTCTCTTGCAGCTAGGCTACCGGAAGTGGGGTTTATCAGATTCTCCAACTCATTGTGCATCTAATAGGCGAATAAAATCACTACCAAAAATGACAAATCTTAATCGACTTTTTTTTACGATACCCAAATAACGTGAACTGGGAACCCAAAGTTGAAGCTTCAAACGGCAATTTAAGGCATTTCTCTTGCAGCTAGGCTACCGGAAGTGGGGTTTATCAGATTCTCCAACTCATTGTGCATCTAATAGGCGAATAAAATCACTACCAAAAATGACAAATCTTAATCGACTTTTTTTTACGATACACAAATAACGTGAACTGGGAACCCAAAGTTGAAGCTTCAAACGGCAATTTAAGGCATTTCTCTTGCAGCTAGACTACCGGAAGTGGGGTTTATCAGATTCTCCAACTCATTGTGCATCTAATAGGCGAATAAAATCACTACCAAAAATGACAAATCTTAATCGACTTTTTTTTACGATACCCAAATAACGTGAACTGGGAACCCAAAGTTGAAGCTTCAAACGGCAATTTAAGGCATTTCTCTTGCAGCTAGGCTACCGGAAGTGGGGTTTATCAGATTCTCCAACTCATTGTGCATCTAATAGGCGAATAAAATCACTACCAAAAATGACAAATCTTAATCGACTTTTTTTTACGATACCCAAATAACGTGAACTGGGAACCCAAAGTTGAAGCTTCAAACGGCAATTTAAGGCATTTCACTTGCAGCTAGGCTACCGGAAGTGGGGTTTACCATATTCTCCAACTCATTGTGCATCTAACAGGCGAATAAAATCACTACCAAAAATGACAAATCTTAATCGACTTTTTTTTACGATACCCAAATAACGTGAACTGGGAACCCAAAGTTGAAGCTTCAAACGGCAATTTAATGCATTTCACTTGCAGCTAGACTACCGGAAGTGGGGTTTATCAGATTCTCCAACTCATTGTGCATCTAATAGGCGAATAAAATCACTACCAAAAATGACAAATCTTAATCGACTTTTTTTTACGATACCCAAATAACGTGAACTGGGAACCCAAAGTTGAAGCTTCAAACGGCAATTTAAGGCATTTCTCTTGCAGCTAGGCTACCGGAAGTGGGGTTTATCAGATTCTCCAACTCATTGTGCATCTAATAGGCGAATAAAATCACTACCAAAAATGACAAATCTTAATCGACTTTTTTTTACGATACCCAAATAACGTGAACTGGGAACCCAAAGTTGAAGCTTCAAACGGCAATTAAAGGCATTTCTCTTGCAGCTAGACTACCGGAAGTGGGGTTTATCAGATTCTCCAACTCATTGTGCATCTAATAGGCGAATAAAATCACTACCAAAAATGACAAATCTTAATCGACTTTTTTTTACGATACCCAAATAACGTGAACTGGGAACCCAAAGTTGAAGCTTCAAACGGCAATTTAAGACATTTCTCTTGCATCTAGGCTACCGGAAGTGGGTTTTATCAGATTCTCCAACTCATTGTGCATCTAATAGGCGAATAAAATCACTACCAAAAATGACAAATCTTAATCGACTTTTTTTTACGATACCCAAATAACGTGAACTGGGAACCCAAAGTTGAAGCTTCAAACGGCAATTTAAGGCATTTCTCTTGCAGCTAGACTACCGGAAGTGGGGTTTATCAGTTTCTCCAACTCATTGTGCATCTAATAGGCGAATAAAATCACTACCAAAAATGACAAATCTTAATCGACTTTTTTTTACGATACCCAAATAACGTGAACTGGGAACCCAAAGTTGAAGCTTCAAACGGCAATTTAAGGCATTTCTCTTGCAGCTAGGTACCGGAAGTGGGGTTTATCAGATTCTCCAACTCATTGTGCATCTAATAGGCTAATAAAATCACTACCAAAAATGAGAAATCTTAATCGACTTTTTTTTACGATACCCAAATAACGTGAACTGGGAACCCAAAGTTGAAGCTTCAAACGGCAATTTAAGGCATTTCTCTTGCAGCTAGACTACCGGAAGTGGGTTTATCTGATTCTCCAACTCATTGTGCATCTAATAGGCTAATAAAATCACTACCAAAAATGACAAATCTTAATCGACTTTTTTTTACGATACCCAAATAACGTGAACTGGGAACCCAAAGTTGAAGCTTCAAACGGCAATTTAAGGCATTTCACTTGCAGCTAGGCTACCGGAAGTGGGGTTTATCAGATTCTCCAACTCATTGTGCATCTAATAGGCTAATAAAATCACTACCAAAAATGACAAATCTTAATCGATTTTTTTTTCGATACCCAAATAACGTGAACTGGGAACCCAAAGTTGAAGCTTCAAACGGCAATTTAAGGCATTTCTCTTGCAGCTAGACTACCGGAAGTGGGTTTATCTGATTCTCCAACTCATTGTGCATCTAATAGGCTAATAAAATCACTACCAAAAATGACAAATCTTAATCGACTTTTTTTTACGATACCCAAATAACGTGAACTGGGACCCCAAAGTTGAAGCTTCAAACGGCAATTTAAGGCATTTCTCTTGCAGCTAGACTACCGGAAGTGGGGTTTGTCAGATTCTCCAACTCATTGTGCATCTAATAAGCTAATAAAATCACTACCAAAAATGAAAAATCTTAATCGACTTTTTTTTACGATACCAAATAACATGAACTGGGAACCCAAAGGTGAAGCTTCAAACGGCAATTTAAGGCATTTCTCTTGCAGCTAGGCTACCGGAAGTGTGGTTTATCAGATTCTCCAAATCATTGTGCATCTAATAGGCTAATAAAATCACTACCAAAAATGACAAATCTTAATCGACTTTTTTTTACGATACCCAAATAACGTGAACTGGGAACCCAAAGTTGAAGCTTCAAACGGCAATTTAAGGCATTTCTCTTGCAGCTAGGCTACCGGAAGTGGGGTTTATCAGATTCTCCAACTCATTGTGCATCTAATAGGCGAATAAAATCACTACCAAAAATGACAAATCTTAATCGACTTTTTTTTACGATACCCAAATAACGTGAACTGGGAACCCAAACTTGAAGCTTCAAACGGCAATTTAAGGCATTTCTCTTGCAGCTAGACTACCGGAAGTGGGGTTTATCAGATTCTCCAACTCATTGTGCATCTAATAGGCGAATAAAATCACTACCAAAAATGACAAATCTTAATCGACTTTTTTTTACGATACCCAAATAACGTGAACTGGGAACCCAAAGTTGAAGCTTCAAACGGCAATTTAAGGCATTTCACTTGCAGCTAGACTACCGGAAGTGGGGTTTATCAGATTCTCCAACTCATTGTGCATCTAATAGGCGAATGAAATCACTACCAAAAATGACAAATCTTAATCGACTTTTTTTTACGATACCCAAATAACGTGAACTGGGAACCCAAAGTTGAAGCTTCAAACGGCAATTTAACGCATTTCTCTTGCAGCTAGACTACCGGAAGTGGGGTTTATCAGATTCTCCAACTCATTGTGCATCTAATAGGCGAATAAAATCACTACCAAAAATGACAAATCTTAATCGACTTTTTTTTACGATACCCAAATAACGTGAACTGGGAACCCAAAGTTGAAGCTTCAAACGGCAATTTAAGGCATTTCTCTTGCAGCTAGGCTACCGGAAGTGGGGTTTATCAGATTCTCCAACTCATTGTGCATCTAATAGGCGAATAAAATCACTACCAAAAATGACAAATCTTAATCGACTTTTTTTTACGCTACCCAAATAACGTGAACTGGGAACCCAAAGTTGAAGCTTCAAACGGCAATTTAAGGCATTTCTCTTGCAGCTAGGCTACCGGAAGTGGGGTTTATCAGATTCTCCAACTCATTGTGCATCTAATAGGCGAATAAAATCACTACCAAAAATGACAAATCTTAATCGACTTTTTTTTACGATACCCAAATAACGTGAACTGGGAACCCAAAGTTGAAGCTTCAAACGGCAATTTAAGGCATTTCTCTTGCAGCTAGACTACCGGAAGTGGGGTTAATCAGATTCTCCAACTCATTGTGCATCTAATAGGCGAATAAAATCACTACCAAAAATGACAAATCTTAATCGACTTTTTTTTACGATACCCAAATAACGTGAACTGGGAACCCAAAGTTGAAGCTTCAAACGGCAATTTAAGGCATTTCTCTTGCAGCTAGGCTACCGGAAGTGGGGTTTATCAGATTCTCCAACTCATTGTGCATCTAATAGGCGAATAAAATCACTACCAAAAATGACAAATCTTAATCGACTTTTTTTTACGATACCCAAATAACGTGAACTGGGAACCCAAAGTTGAAGCTTCAAACGGCAATTTAAGGCATTTCTCTTGCAGCTAGGCTACCGGAAGTGGGGTTTATCAGATTCTCCAACTCATTGTGCATCTAATAGGCGAATAAAATCACTACCAAAAATGACAAATCTTAATCGACTTTTTTTTACGATACCCAAATAACGTGAACTGGGAACCCAAAGTTGAAGCTTCAAACGGCAATTTAAGGCATTTCTCTTGCAGCTAGGCTACCGGAAGTGGGGTTTATCAGATTCTCCAACTCATTGTGCATCTAATAGGCGAATAAAATAACTACCAAAAATGACAAATCTTAATCGACTTTTTTTTACGATACCCAAATAACGTGAACTGGGAACCCAAAGTTGAAGCTTCAAACGGCAATTTAAGGCATTTCTCTTGCAGCTAGGCTACCGGAAGTGGGGTTTATCAGATTCTCCAACTCATTGTGCATCTAATAGGCGAATAAAATCACTACCAAAAATGACAAATCTTAATCGACTTTTTTTTACGATACCCAAATAACGTGAACTGGGAACCCAAAGTTGAAGCTTCAAACGGGAATTTAAGGCATTTCTCTTGCAGCTAGGCTACCGGAAGTGGGGTTTATCAGATTCTCCAACTCATTGTGCATCTAATAGGCGAATAAAATCACTACCAAAAATGACAAATCTTAATCGACTTTTTTTTACGATACCCAAATAACGTGAACTGGGAACCCAAAGTTGAAGCTTCAAACGGCAATTTAAGGCATTTCTCTTGCAGCTAGACTACCGGAAGTGGGGTTAATCAGATTCTCCAACTCATTGTGCATCTAATAGGCGAATAAAATCACTACCAAAAATGACAAATCTTAATCGACTTTTTTTTACGATACCCAAATAACGTGAACTGGGAACCCAAAGTTGAAGCTTCAAACGGCAATTTAATGCATTTCTCTTGCAGCTAGGCTACCGGAAGTGGGGTTTATCAGATTCTCCAACTCATTGTGCATCTAATAGGCGAATAAAATCACTACCAAAAATGACAAATCTTAATCGACTTTTTTTTACGATACCCAAATAACGTGAACTGGGAACCCAAAGTTGAAGCTTCAAACGGCAATTTAAGGCATTTCTCTTGCAGCTAGGCTACCGGAAGTGGGGTTTATCAGATTCTCCAACTCATTGTGCATCTAATAGGCGAATAAAATCACTACCAAAAATGACAAATCTTAATCGACTTTTTTTTACGATACCCAATTAACGTGAACTGGGAACCCAAAGTTGAAGCTTCAAACGGCAATTTAAGGCATTTCTCTTGCAGCTAGACTACCGGAAGTGGGGTTAATCAGATTCTCCAACTCATTGTGCATCTAATAGGCGAATAAAATCACTACCAAAAATGACAAATCTTAATCGACTTTTTTTTACGATACCCAAATAACGTGAACTGGGAACCCAAAGTTGAAGCTTCAAACGGCAATTTAAGGCATTTCTCTTGCAGCTAGGCTACCGGAAGTGGGGTTTATCAGATTCTCCAACTCATTGTGCATCTAATAGGCGAATAAAATCACTACCAAAAATGACAAATCTTAATCGACTTTTTTTTACGATACCCAAATAACGTGAACTGGGAACCCAAAGTTGAAGCTTCAAACGGCAATTTAAGGCATTTCTCTTGCAGCTAGGCTACCGGAAGTGGGGTTTATCAGATTCTCCAACTCATTGTGCATCTAATAGGCGAATAAAATCACTACCAAAAATGACAAATCTTAATCGACTTTTTTTTACGATACCCAAATAACGTGAACTGGGAACCCAAAGTTGAAGCTTCAAACGGCAATTTAAGGCATTTCTCTTGCAGCTAGGCTACCGGAAGTGGGGTTTATCAGATTCTCCAACTCATTGTGCATCTAATAGGCGAATAAAATCACTACCAAAAATGACAAATCTTAATCGACTTTTTTTTACGATACCCAAATAACGTGAACTGGGAACCCAAAGTTGAAGCTTCAAACGGCAATTTAAGGCATTTCTCTTGCAGCTAGACTACCGGAAGTGGGGTTTATCAGATCCTCCAACTCATTGTGCATCTAATAGGCGAATAAAATCACTACCAAAAATGACAAATCTTAATCGACTTTTTTTTACGATACCCAAATAACGTGAACTGGGAACCCAAAGTTGAAGCTTCAAACGGCAATTTAAGGCATTTCTCTTGCAGCTAGGCTACCGGAAGTGGGGTTTATCAGATTCTCCAACTCATTGTGCATCTAATAGGCGAATAAAATCACTACCAAAAATGACAAATCTTAATCGACTTTTTTTTACGATACCCAAATAACGTGAACTGGGAACCCAAAGTTGAAGCTTCAAACGGCAATTTAAGGCATTTCTCTTGCAGCTAGGCTACCGGAAGTGGGCTTTATCAGATTCTCCAACTCATTGTGCATCTAATAGGCGAATAAAATCACTACCAAAAATGACAAATCTTAATCGACTTTTTTTTACGATACCCAAATAACGTGAACTGGGAACCCAAAGTTGAAGCTTCAAACGGCAATTTAAGGCATTTCTCTTGCAGCTAGGCTACCGGAAGTGGGGTTTATCAGATTCTCCAACTCATTGTGCATCTAATAGGCGAATAAAATCACTACCAAAAATGACAAATCTTAATCGACTTTTTTTTACGATACCCAAATAACGTGAACTGGGAACCCAAAGTTGAAGCTTCAAACGGCAATTTAAGGCATTTCTCTTGCAGCTAGGCTACCGGAAGTGGGGTTTATCAGATTCTCCAACTCATTGTGCATCTAATAGGCGAATAAAATCACTACCAAAAATGACAAATCTTAATCGACTTTTTTTTACGATACCCAAATAACGTGAACTGGGATCCCAAAGTTGAAGCTTCAAACGGCAATTTAAGGCATTTCTCTTGCAGCTAGGCTACCGGAAGTGGGGTTTATCAGATTCTCCAACTCATTGTGCATCTAATAGGCGAATAAAATCACTACCAAAAATGACAAATCTTAATCGACTTTTTTTTACGATACCCAAATAACGTGAACTGGGAACCCAAAGTTGAAGCTTCAAACGGCAATTTAAGGCATTTCTCTTGCAGCTAGGCTACCGGAAGTTGGGTTTATCAGATTCTCCAACTCATTGTGCATCTAATAGGCGAATAAAATCACTACCAAAAATGACAAATCTTAATCGACTTTTTTTTACGATACCCAAATAACGTGAACTGGGAACCCAAAGTTGAAGCTTCAAACGGCAATTTAAGGCATTTCTCTTGCAGCTAGGCTACCGGAAGTGGGGTTTATCAGATTCTCCAACTCATTGTGCATCTAATAGGCGAATAAAATCACTACCAAAAATGACAAATCCTAATCGACTTTTTTTTTCGATACCCAAATAACGTGAACTGGGAACCCAAAGTTGAGGCTTCAAACGGCAATTTAAGGCATTTCTCTTGCAGCTAGACTACCGGAAGTGGGGTTTATCAGATTCTCCAACTCATTGTGCATCGAATAGGCTAATAAAATCACTACCAAAAATGACAAATCTTAAACGACTTTTTTTTTCGATACCCAAATAACGTGAACTGGGAACCCAAAGTTGAAGCTTCAAACGGCAATTTAAGGCATTTCTCTTGCAGCTAGACTACCGGAAGTGGGGTTTATCAGATTCTCCAACTCATTGTGCATCGAATAGGCTAATAAAATCACTACCAAAAATGACAAATCTTAAACGACTTCTTTTTTCGATACCCAAATAACGTGAACTGGGAACCCAAAGTTGAGGCTTCAAACGGCAATTTAAGGCATTTCTCTTGCAGCTAGCCTACCGGAAGTGGGGTTTATCAGATTCTCCAACTCATTGTGCATCGAATAGGCTAATAAAATTCCTACCAAAAATGACAAATCTTAAACGACTTTTTTTTTTCGATACCCAAATAACGTGAACTGGGAACCCAAAGTTGAAGCTTCAAACGGCAATTTAAGGCATTTCTCTTGCAGCTAGACTACCGGAAGTGGGGTTTATCAGATTCTCCAACTCATTGTGCATCGAATAGGTTAATAAAATCACTACCAAAAATGACAAATCTTAAACGACTTTTTTTTTCGATACCCAAATAACGTGAACTGGGAACCCAAAGTTGAAGCTTCAAACGGCAATTTAAGGCATTTCTCTTGCAGCTAGACTACCGGAAGTGGGGTTTATCAGATTCTCCAACTCATTGTGCATCGAATAGGCTAATAAAATCACTACCAAAAATGACAAATCTTAAACGACTTTTTTTTTCGATACCCAAATAACGTGAACTGGGAACCCAAAGTTGAAGGCTTCAAACGGCAATTTAAGGCATTTCTCTTGCAGCTAGACTACCGGAAGTGGGGTTTATCAGATTCTCCAACTCATTGTGCATCGAATAGGCTAATAAAATCACTACCAAAAATGACAAATCTTAAACGACTTTTTTTTTCGATACCCAAATAACGTGAACTGGGAACCCAAAGTTGAAGCTTCAAACGGCAATTTAAGGCATTTCTCTTGCAGCTAGGCTACCGGAAGTGGGGTTTATCAGATTCTCCAACTCATTGTGCATCTAATAGGCGAATAAAATCACTACCAAAAATGACAAATCTTAATCGACTTTTTTTTACGATACCCAAATAACGTGAACTGGGAACCCAAAGTTGAAGCTTCAAACGGCAATTTAAGGCATTTCTCTTGCAGCTAGGCTACCGGAAGTGGGGTTTATCAGATTCTCCAACTCATTGTGCATCTAATAGGCGAATAAAATCACTACCAAAAATGACAAATCTTAATCGACTTTTTTTTACGATACCCAAATAACGTGAACTGGGAACCCAAAGTTGAAGCTTCAAACGGCAATTTAAGGCATTTCTCTTGCAGCTAGGCTACCGGAAGTGGGGTTTATCAGATTCTCCAACTCATTGTGCATCTAATAGGCGAATAAAATCACTACCAAAAATGACAAATCTTAATCGACTTTTTTTTACGATACCCAAATAACGTGAACTGGGAACCCAAAGTTGAAGCTTCAAACGGCAATTTAAGGCATTTCTCTTGCAGCTAGGCTACCGGAAGTGGGGTTTATCAGATTCTCCAACTCATTGTGCATCTAATAGGCGAATAAAATCACTACCAAAAATGACAAATCTTAATCGACTTTTTTTTACGATACCCAAATAACGTGAACTGGGAACCCAAAGTTGAAGCTTCAAACGGCAATTTAAGGCATTTCTCTTGCAGCTAGGCTACCGGAAGTGGGGTTTATCAGATTCTCCAACTCATTGTGCATCTAATAGGCGAATAAAATCACTACCAAAAATGACAAATCTTAATCGACTTTTTTTTACGATACCCAAATAACGTGAACTGGGAACCCAAAGTTGAAGCTTCAAACGGCAATTTAAGGCATTTCTCTTGCAGCTAGGCTACCGGAAGTGGGGGTTTATC